>VWPW01021747.1:103938-132898 GCA_013389825.1 Crypturellus undulatus
CGGTCAGCGCCGCCGGCGCGCGGCTGCAGGAGGCAGCACGGAGCCGCCGCCGCGCGCAGCGCCCGCCCGCGCTGCGAGCGCAGAGCCAAAACCCCTCCTTCCCCGCGGCGCAGGCTGGCTTGGGCCAGTTCCAGCGGAGTTTCTGCAGGAAACGACCGGGGAAGTTTCGGCGCTGCTGTGTGGGGAGCCGCAAGTAGGCAGCGCCTGTCTGTTCAGTCCTAGGGAGAAGGGCGGTGGTGTGCGATCTCTAGGTGGGCTCAGCGCCTCGCCCAAGAATTGTCACATCTTGTAGGGCCCTGGGTGGCTGTAAGCAGACTTGGTCATAGTCTTGCCTCCTAGAAATAGAGGCAAAAGTAAGGATAAAAGTTACTTACCAAAAAGGTGTCTAATTTTAAGAAAAAAATATATATAATCGATTAATGCTTTGTTTACCATATGACATACAAAGAAAGACAGATTATGAAGACCAAAAGTTTGACACAATTTCTTGAAGATGCTGTTCACATCTCTGTGCTCAAGGGACAGTGAGCATCCTTGGGAACAGTACTCCCCTCACAGAAGTGTCTGTAACTCAGCTTTTCAGTATCTCAGAGTAAAAAACTCTATAATAAATAGCACACTATAATGGAAGGGCAGCTCTGTACCATAGCCAGAGAAATACACAGAATCCCTCAACGTGGAAAATGTCCTACTGAGACAGACTAGTCCATCTAGCCTAGTTCTCAAACCTTGCACTTCCAGTGTGCTGGTCCCTGCATGCTCTCCAGGTGAAGGAAACTTGAATTCATTATCTGTGGTACCAGGAGACTGCATTTGTGCTTTTGTCTACACGAAACAAGACTAGCAAAAGGAGATACTTTTTAAGGAGGCCTGCTTACTTACTGTTGTCCACTATACACTCCCAGCACCTACAATTGCAGTAACAGGCATTTGTCTAGTCCCCTTTCGAACTGCTGATACTATATCTTTTAATGGCTTCCTTTGTCCGCAGGTACCAGAATAGCAAATATCCCCTACTTCTAGTATTTTTTGTACAATATTCGCTTTTCCAGTGCTTTTCTGATTTGCAAAATTTGATCATATGCCTCTCAGGCTTGTCCTCTCAGTGAGATTCCTAACCCCTTTGGGCTCTGCTTGTAAGATAGTCAATATATTCTCTTGATCATTCTTCTTCATTCAACAGTTTTGCATTTTTAGTCCCTCAAGGTGTGTAAGAGTTTTAATTGGACTATCTTTAAGTACTTTAAGATGCTCTAACACAGAACAAGATCCCAACTCGGAGTTCTTGTACTTGCAGTTGGGATCTTACTGACAAGTACAACAAAATCCATAGACTCCTCATTGAAATCGCTCCCAGAAATAGCATTTTGCGGAAGCAAAAAACAGTATCCAAGGGGCAGGCTGGCAGGTGAGAAATAGCACAGGCTTTCAAACCGTGGAAGTATCCCACAGTGGCATGAAAGAGTGCTGGGAAGGAGGCAGGGTCATAGAAAAACTCAACCTTGTAGACCTTAGCAATCCCTATTCATTCACCATAACCAAATACTAAAATGGCCTTACAGCATCCTTCCCAGACAGAGCAAGAGAATAAGCTGTCCGGAGAGAGTAAAATCTATTTCTTTTCAGGAGAAATAGGTACAGATCATAAAACTCTTGCATAGCTAACAAGCCCAGTCAGCTCACAGGAGTGTGAATGAGTGCAAGGAAGACGAGAGGAACTACATGAGACCTCCTGCTTTTGAAAGCAGTAAGTTTTAAGTTGTAATGTCAGTTTGGCTGACCGTAGACAAGTATTATGTGGCTTCAGAATAACTGCTGAGCAAATTCCTCCATATGGTCATCACCAAGGCAGAGAAAGAGCCAGCTCAGATAAAAATAGCGACAAAATCAAATAGTACAAAAGCAACAATTGATGTGTCTATGATTTGAGGCCAAATTATCAACTGATAATTTCTAACACCACAAGGTCTGAAAAGAATCAAAATCATTCAACAGAATTCTAAAGTTTCTTTTGTTTTCCTTTAACTAGTTTAGAGGAAATAAATGTAGAACATATGTCTAAAAATAAGCTTATCAAAAATGTAAGAAATCAGTGGTCTTTGTATCCATTTTTACCTTGCTTACCCAACTTTCCTTTCTGAATGTAGCAGGTCTGTGAAAATGATACATTTATTTCCAGGACAGATTTAGTCATTTTTCCTTTTAATTTGTTGATTATTTTAATTATGATGCTTACTTGAACCACTTAATCAAAAATTATTTTACTTGAAAAAAAAATCAAATGTCATTTATTTTTTAAGTCCTTCACACCAGTAGCATTTTTGTCAACTAGGAGAAGGAGATGGTGCTGATTCACACCTTCTGCTTGCTGGTGTACTGATTTGTCTCAGAGACTGAAAAAATAGCTCATTCATTGCTCCTGGATCTTGAACTAGATGACTTAAAGGGTTTTAGGCATTGCATTTTATTTGTCATTTATGTCTTTTAGGTAATTTGCAAAGAAGCCACACGCAAACTGTGACTTAAAGTGAACGGAACTGCTGGACTCTTAATTGTGTATGTAAGTTCTGTTTCCAACACTGTCTTCCTTTAAACAGGAGTCAAAAAGTTGAATAAGACTGTGATGCTTACAAGCTACTAACTTTAACATGTGTACAGTAATAATACGGAAGTTTAATAAACAGCACAAATATTAGTGCTAATTGCTCTGACACTACTGAAAACACCTATCTGTTTCTGTGGTTGTTTCTTAATACAATTAAAAGGTAGGATGTCTGGAGCATTGTTTTCTTTTGATTTGATTCAATTTGAATCTGGCTTCACAACTGTTTTTTTACCAAGTATCAGGGAAACGTCTTTCTACCATCTCTTGATGTAACTACTAGAGCAGCCCACTGACCACTCCAGCTATTTGCACTGTGCATGTCTTCAGCTTGACACTAGCATAATTCATGGCAACCAGTAGCTAAAATGTTATAATAGTTGGGAAAAATGATCCTTCCCTTAATGCCTTGCTGATTGGTGTGACAGCAGAGAATTAGTATTTGGGGAATTTGTGCAAGCAGCCTTTCTTTCCCTGGTGATTAGCTGATTTAGTCAGTGAATTAAATTAGTTTCTCCTTTGAGTTACCTTTAATTGATTTAAATATTTTCCATCCTTAATTGACATGTAGGGTGAAATGTGGGAGAGGAGACTGTATAGAGAGCATATACTTCAGCAATGCTGTTTGTATGACAAAATGGCAAAATATTTAACAGGTAAGTGCTTTTATTGCAAGTTGCATCTGCAAGGTGAGAATCTCAGTTGTCAACTTCAAATAAAAGTAATTTCAGGCAACAAAAATAAGGTATTCTACCAAACAGGGAAAACATCAACATTGTCATAATGACCCATGTTGTACTAAGTGCCTTTATTATTTCATCATCTATTTATTCCTTATTTCTTTCCTTAATCTATTTAAAGAGCAATTAGTATCTTAAGAATTAAAAAAATGAGCATATTCTTCTTTCTGTATCAAATGCTAGATGTGTTCAGTTGCTCTGATGATCCTTCTCTTCACACTTCTATTTTCTTTTACCATTCCTCTGTCTGCTTTATATTTAGAGTAACTTCTTTTAATGCTCCATTGAATTTCAGTCTTCTGAAACCACATTAGAGGAGCATTAGAAGTGTTTGGAAGTGATAACATGACATGGGGTGTTAAGCAGTAGTGAGAGTGAGGCAGAAAACAAAATCACACTGAGAAGGAGCAGTGAAGACCCAGAACTGACCTGCACTAGCAGAGGAAATGTTGGAGCGTAGCAATAACTGCAAGTGCGTGTGGGGACAGCAACCTGTGGTTGGTGCAGCATCGTGTTGTTGGTAACTGTTACGGTGAGGCAATAGAGTTTAACTGTTGAAAGATGCTGAAAAGAGGGCACCCTTCCCGGCTATGAATCCCTACCCCTTCCCTCACACCAAGCTGGCCTTGGCCAGCAACGAGACCCTGTGGGGCCCACACTCACTCTGTGCTCAAACAGCAACAAAAACGTGCCCAGTAAGGAGGCAGGGCAGCAGCTCTGACAGTTGAGCTGCTGGTGTGGTTTAGCTGCAAGGCGAACTCACGCTTGGAGGGAAGCTCTTCTGTAGAATCTGAAACTCGGCCTGCGCAGAAGAGAGCAACTGCTTACACCAGTGGAAGCACCAGAGGTCTGTGCCACGGATCTGCAGCTTTAACTGCAATGATAAACCACTGATAAACCATCAGGAGATCAGGGTGATGCTCCAGAATGCAGAGTTATATTCTTGCCTTTAAAAAACTTACTTTGACAAAATGTTACATTAGTGAAATCAAACGTTGCAGTTTCGTAAAGTCAGAACTATTGTTTTTCCACCCATCTTTATTCACTTCCTCTATGCATGCAAGTTCTGATGCTATCTGTAATGCTCCAATCAACTCAGCCTGCAAGGCCCTTGAACTGAATCAAAATCTGATTATATGAAGTGAAAAGTTTTTTCTTCACCCTTTTCTTAGATGACATGAAGCCATCAGCGATACCAAAGGGATAAAATAAATGCCAAGGAACACAAGAATAAATAGATAATTTTCCATAATTTGTCACCAAGGCAAAAATACTACTGCATTCATTATGGTTTTAATTCTACAAAGGCTTCCACCAATACCATAGATGAGTTGCATATGCTACAGGAAACTTGATTGGGGAAACATATAGTAAAGATTATAAATAG
Organism: Crypturellus undulatus; assembly: GCA_013389825.1. Lineage (NCBI taxonomy): Eukaryota > Metazoa > Chordata > Aves > Tinamiformes > Tinamidae > Crypturellus > Crypturellus undulatus. The sequence goes on from VWPW01021747.1 coordinate 108,668, forward strand.
TGAATTATAGAGTTCTAAATGAATTTATAATTATTTTTAATGAAATTATAAAAATCTTTAAACTATTCCATGCCCAAAGAAAACTCATAAATTGCTCATACTTCTTTATAAATATTTTTGTTATTACCTTAGTTAGCTCCTTGACCTCTCCTTTTATCTACCAATCAGTTTCTCCTGCTGATATTTCGCATGGATAAACAGATTCTGAGAAGGAAAAAGTATTTACTTAGCATTGCCATTTTTTTAAGCAGTTTTTACCTGCTGCTATATTTTACCGGTAATATTTCTGGTAGTTCTGTGGTTTGCTTATTTGCCCTGGGCCTCTGCCCGAAGGTTTCCTGGGCTCCCTCCGCTGGGAGTTTGCTTTCCTGGCAAACTCTCCCAAAGGCTGCAGTCTCCAGCAGGGAAGGCTGGCTGGTGACTGGGAAGCCAGGAGCACCCAGAGCTTCAAAATCGTTTTGATACCTCAAGTTCATTGAAGTATGGGGAGATCAGAAACCCTGAATCACAAAGCCAGGGCTCCTGTGCCAAGCTCGCAATACCAAAGAACCTAATTGCGTCTTGTTTGAAGTGCGCTTGTTTGTGGCATCCCTCCTTTCCCCTCCGTGTCAGAAATGCATGCAGGTAGCGCTGCCTTCAGGGCAATCGCCCTCCCCACCGCATGGCTGCTCTGCATAGAATCATATTTCCAGCGGAGCTTCTTTTGTCATCTAAGATCCCAGGGAAACTGTTTGTATGTTTGTCTGAAAAAGGCACAACATCTTCCCACGTGGGATCTGTACCAGCTGTAGCAATATCATCAGGGAAAGCACATTTTATTACACTCAGTGAGGTTAAAAAAGTCTGACATTAGGGCATTCTCAATTATAACATGTGCTCATTTAATTAGATACATAGGTACTGTGAGAATTCCCCAAATAAAATACATGTGAGACAATTACTACATATACAACATGAAGTGCTTGAGAACTTTCATCTCCAGAAAACAGCTTCAAAAGTACCAAATGCAACACACACTTACTCTAGCTTAAATTGGATGTTTCATGCTTTAGCTTGTGTAGGGAAGCAAATAATGATGGAAATGACTTTTTCCTTTGAGCTAAATAATCAACAATATTTATATTAGTAAAGAATTCTGTAAGAAATCAACAATGCTTGGTTGCAAAATCTTGTCACATATTTTGCCTCTTTTTTTTTGCCCTTTTTTTTACCCCTTAAAATTAAGGGATAGCCCCATTATTTTTAGATAATCTCATAAAAAAAAGTGAGTGCAGAAGAATAAAGTGATATAACTCTTTGCATTTCTAAAAATACCCATGGTAAAATTTTTCCATGACCCTGCAATAACATTTTCCTTTGCACATCTTTCTTCTTTATTTCTACATTTTTCTCAGTTTCAAAGGTCAATTCTTTATGATAATCCCTATTTTCCTTCTTGAAAGAAAGTCTTGTGGTAGGAATAGCAAATTTATTCTGCTGAATTTCTCTTTTCTTCCAACCCATTTTAGAAATTGTTTCTTTGACTGCAGACTCCAAAATATGGTACAAATGACAGGCCCTAAAGGCTTAGGAAGGGCTATGTCTAAGCAAAAAGTTTTTTTTTTTTTTTCCTGTTTCCCAAGGAAATCACATCTTGTTTCTCCAATCTGGAAGAGAGTGAAGGTATCACATCATCCTTGTTCCTTAGCAGTTGCATACGCATTTCTCAGGTCTGGCTGTGATGCAGGCAAAGTCTATGTTAAGTGACTAGCGCAGTGCCACAAGAGCAAGTCCATATGGAGAAGCATTTGATACTAAGATTGCGACGTTCATATGTTATAAATTTTAGAAGTTTATAAATCAGACTGGCATTAATCTGATTTAACATCAATTAGCATTAGTAGTTGAAATGTACCCTGTCAATGCACCTTCTGACTTCATTCCCCTGCAAGGAACCCAGGACTGTGAGACAGCTCTGCAGTGCAAACCAGCACATGGTTAAATTGCAACATTCAGAAATTCACTTCTGATCTAAATTAAAATGCTATTGAATATGTATCCACACCTTCTAACAAAACAAGTCCATGACCTGGCACAGGAAAGGAGATTATGGCCTGATCTCTGGGGTAAATGAAAAGAATGCCAGGCATGGATTTACCAATATTTTGTTTTTAACTTATGTAGCAAATAAGGTAATTTCAGAGACTTTATCCCTAACAAATACAACCATTTCAAATTTCGTATTTTATTCAGGTAATGTGAAAGCATAATGTTGCAGATATTTAGAATGGGCACATCACTTATGGCTCTTCTGTGCACTACTGTAAAACTAGGAAATTACTCTCTCAGGAAAATGTGTTTTGTCTTGCATAGTTGCTTAAGATTTGAAAAGCGATGTAATCACAGCCTGAAAAATACACAGCTGGGAAATGCTGCCAGTTCATGAAAGAAGTACAATACATGACTGGGAATCAGGGAAAGCTTTTACCTTGGAGACAGTCCTCTCGTAACTTCATGTTGCTGAAGTAATTCTTTGTTATTGTATCTTAACAGCATTCAGCATGACAGAAAAAGAAGCAGTAAATTCTCATAGTGAGATTTTTTGTTATTAAGGCTAAAAAACTTGGAAGAATCCTCCACATTTATGCACCTGTGGAGCACAAAGTCATGGCATTATCATGGCACTGCTGTGTTTTTCTCCACCATATGTCAGTTTATTCAGAGAAATCTAAAAATGTCACAGGAAACCTGACAGGAGACTAAGATTACAAAAATCAGTTCCTTCATGCAAGCCTGCACTTTGAAGTAAGAGAAAGGCAGTATCAACATCAAAGCCAAAATACCTCTTAGAGCAAAATGAGCCTCACAACTCTACAGAAAACAGTTTAAGTAATACAATAGTCTAAATTAATCTAGCACAGGCATACATGCAAACCACTAGAGGAAAAGATTTAATCAGTTAAAGAACAACAACCAAAAATTATTCAAATTAACAATAATTAACAATGACAGGTTTTATTTCTTGGCAAAGCATTCCCGCTTAATTTATTATTTAAAATAACCTATATCAAGCAGTTTTATGAAGGACCGTAACAGCAGCTGAAATATGACGTGGACATAGCAGAGGGGCTAAGCAGGAGAGTAAAAAAAAAAAAACAGATAAAAATAAACATGAAAAAAAAATGTTGCTGAATTGAGTTTGTGCCCTATGTTTAACAGTATCCAAGGATTTTTCTTTCACCAAAACAGGAAATATTTTAACACTCGTTTAAAAGAAAAAAAAAAAAGTTTATTTTACTGAAACCTGCCGTCTGGCGCCAGCTACCGTAACGTCCCCGCCCCGCCCCCCACAAAGGCCGTAACACCTCCTCCCTACCCCCACCCACGACCCCAGAGGGACGCTGGGAGTTGTAGTCCGCAACGGGGCGGAACTACAAGCCCCACAAGCGCCGGGGGGCGAGGGGAGGCGGCGCCATTTTGAGACCAAGGGGCTGCCCGCGCTCCCCTGCTCCGGGCGGCCCCGGGGCGCTCGCCGAGGTCCGGGCGGCGGAGCAGGGTCCGGCAGCTTCGCTCTGAGGTGGGTTCCTCCCTTCCCCCGTGCGGCGGGAGCTTCCGTAAGGGCCGGGCATTTCCGCGCGGAGCTTGGGTACCCGCGGGGCGGCTGCGGCCTGGGGCCCGGCGTCCTGGCCCGTGCTTCGCCGCTTGCCTGCCCGGAGGAAGCTGCGCTGTCCTTCTTCTTGCACTCAGTCAGGCGCTGAGGTCCCATTCTTCTGGTGGATGCTTTTTTTGTGTAGGTAGCCTAACACCATGAGTCAACTTGCCTTAGTTATTTGGCAGCCTAGTTAAGGCGGTGACTTGGTATTGCAGGCCCCAGGCAAGCGAATTTTATGCAGGTCGATGCTCGCACGCAATTCTTTACAGTAATATGGCAGTTTATTCCATCCCAGAGGCAAGAGGGTCGTCTGCAGGTTGTGCTTCCTCAGTTTGTGCTGGCTTTATCTGACAGGTGGGAGGGAGACTCCGCTTTCTGCCTTCCCTGGGACTGGAGGTGCTGTCATGAGCTCCCTCTCCAGGTCCCAAAGAATATTTAGGGAAAATCTCTTTCACATAAACTAGAAATGATATTGGTGTGTAAGGCAATCGGAGCAGTATCCTGTCTTTGTTAATTTTCATGCAATGTGCTTGCATACTCTTTTTTTTTTTTTTTTTTTCTCTCACTGTACATGAAAACATTGCTTCTCTTAAACACCTTTCCAGGAGGAAGATAAGGATAGAAGCTAATAAAGCATCTAATCTTTTATCCAATCCTGGTTTTAAGTATAGGTGGAGTAATGTTTCTGGGAAGCTGTGAGTTAGAGTCCTCAATATGTAAAATGTCACATTTGCTTTCTCATTTGCAGAAAGGAGGAACTGGGAAGATGGAGGTATGCACAAAACGTGTATATCCTGATTGGAGAAGATAACATAGTACCCCTACCTCCCTCCCCCTTTTACCTGCCTCCCCCCACTTTGTTCGTTTTTCAGGAAGACATGAGATGATAAGCAATGTCTACAAATCATTTCCAATTAAAGAAAAGACTTGTACAGAATGAGGATTGTGTGGTACTTTTCAGCTTCCTAGGAACAAATACTAACATTTCCCTGTTCATAGAAAACTGGCAAATAAACCCTGCACTGGGAAGAATAGTCTCTTCCTGGTTTTGCCCTACATTTGTTTGCATTTTCTTTTTGCTGAATAAATTACTTGGCTATTTAAACACAGTGACTATTACTTTTTAGTGCAGTCTATTTAGACCCTTAAAATGCAAAGAAAATCTAACTCATTCTAACCATTACTTAAAGAGATGAATAATAATGGAATTATGGTTTGGACTGTTTATTGTGTTATAGCCAGCAGCTCTATCTTACAATTTATTTTTTATTTCTCTCCCTGGCTGTCTGCAAATTTTGACTGCTTGTTGGCTCAGTTTTAAATCATAAGCTGTTTGGGGCAGGGATTGCCTTTTAGTGTGTATTTTCATAAAACAGGTATAGTTTTTGATCCCTGACAATAGTCTTTACTTGTTCCCACAATAAGGATACCTAATAACAGATTATGTGTTTAATTTTAAAGTTGTATTTTAATATACCAAATTATAAATGCAAACCAGCACCTGTTTGGTGTTAAATGAATTAGCTGAGTGCAGTTCCTATTACAGAAAAGAATCCTAGTGATTTAAGCATGGACACTTTCGTTGCTAGTCTTTGTAGGCATTAGTTTATTTATTGGAACTTGGCATAGGTTTATTCCTATAAAGGAGACTTAATACCCTTACAGGTTGGCGCAGGTTAGTGCAAGTGAATGGCCAGTGCAGACATTGGACTTTCAATAGGTAGAGAATAAAGATTGTTGAGCTATTTTTTTTTTTTACATGTTAAATTCACATTTAAATAGACTAATTTGCATAAAATGCAATTAGCAGGCAAGTACAGCACTCATGTGCTTTCCTGGTGCAATATTGTATATACAACATATGCAAGTTCACATGAAAATTGACTATAGGTGATGTCAGAGTCTATTTTTCTCTGAGTATGTTCCACTTGTGGCAGTAGAAAGTCTGAGGATATTGTAGGCCTGACTATAATGTTTTTACACCGTTCCTTAAAAAGGTGTATGCTAATAATCTTAAAATTTTTTTTCTTATAAGATGCTTCATGCTGAATGTAAAATAAGACTGTTGGAGTGTCAGGATGAAATCACAATTGAGCCACATTCTAAAAAAATGAAGTCAACAGAAGAAGCTTGTGAGAAACTCTGTAATGATGATTACCAAAGTTTCCAAGAGAAAGTGGATGCTGAAAGAACATCTGATGATTTGGCATCGTGGTATGTCTCAGAGAGCCAAGCAGAACATGAAGTGCAGAAAGAAGAGAAAATATCTACAGGTGTCTTGACAACACTGAATGAAGTTTTTCCTGAGAAAAACCTAGTGCTTAGTCAGCCAGCTGATCCTGAGATCAGGCAGAATACAAATCATCCATTTGTACAAGGAGATGGTGTTAAAGTTGAAGATAAGCAAGGCCCCTCTATTACTGATGTTGATGAAAGTAGTAAAAATAGCAGTAAATTGTCCTCGATAAATAGAAATGAAACAAATGAAGAGTTTTTTACAAGCAAAGAATTTATTGGACCGATTTACAAGCCCACTGAAAGTAACAAACAGGACAAACCTCAGAGTTGCACTGGAAGTAGTGAGAGAGATGAGAATGAAGTGCATGAAAACAAAGCGAAAAGGAAAACAAAGAGAACACAAGCTAATGCTACTGCTACTGCTCTAATAGATGATGAGCTGTGCCAGTTTTATAAAGAAATTCACCAACTTGAAAAGGACAATTTGGAGGTTAATTTTCAGGAAGAAGAAACTAAATCTTCTCTGGAATCATGTTCTCCTCTTAAGTGCAGTCAAACATCACATGAGGATTCTCAGTGGGCATTGCTGGGCAGCCCACAACCCTTTTATGAGAAGGAACACTGTTTCCCTGGGGAACAGAAGGATCAGGAAGCAAGTACCAAGCAGCAGCCTGACAGGGAAACAAGTGGCTGGAAAACTGAAAGTGGCTTTAATGGACAAGTAGATTTGAAGTTTTGGAACAGCTCAGTGCCTGAATTCAGACCTGCCTGGCAGTCAACAGAGTCTTTCATAGTACCTCAGGGACCTCTTCCTCCTTTGCCTCCTAGATTCAACTATCAGTCACACTTTCAAATACTTAATTCCCCACCACGAAAAACAAACGCTTTCCCTTTTCATAATGAAGAACTTTCTTACAAAAAATATCATGGTTACCATGGAAATAATGATATCAATTGGCATGGTCCATTACCTGATCAAGGTGCTGGCTGTGCTGGTTGTATTGATATCCATAGTGCTCAGGAATCCAGAAATGGAAATATTGACCAGAATGTATCCCAAAATAGTGGTTTCTGTGAAACCAGAGAAGAGTGTTGGAAAGATTCTAAAAATTATCCTGCAGATGGAATGCCCTGCCTTCCTTTCCTGCAGGCACCCGAGGAAGAGCTACATAGTACACAGAAATTGCTCCTGATTTTAAGAGGTCTCCCTGGTTCAGGGAAATCAACACTGTCTCGGTGAGTAAAGACTTGAATTTCGGAAAACGTATTCAAATCCTAATTTTTAAGATTTTTTTTTAAACTGTATTTGAAAGCACTTAGTAAGTATTGGTATTAGTAAACTATCCTATTAAAATACTGTGTTTTTTACTTAGTGGTATGGTAGAAGGGATTGAATACATTAGACTTGGGGGGATTTGTCTCAGTAAGGAGGCAGGAGCTGTTTTGCTCAAAACAGGAGCTGTTTTATGCTGATTTAAAAATGTTTGCTATCCATAAAGTTGCATAATCTCTCAGTCTTCTGAAACTCTCAAGTGTCCATGCTCAAATATGGAATGGTCTCCCTCTTCTTTTTTATTTATTATTCTCTTTTATTTATATAAATTATTATATTATTTCTTCAATAAAGGAATTTCATAATATTTTTTGCTGTTATAACTGAGATTAATTATAATTACATCAGTTGTCTCTGCATCAATACGCATATTGAGATAATAATCAGGCTTTTAGAACGTATTTTATGGTATAAGTTCACAGTCATGAAGAAGGAGATGAACACTGCTGTAGTAGTTGAAGCTTCAGTTTATAATCCCATTACTTAGCATTACTTTGTGTGTGTTGTCTGTTGGAAAGACTGTGTTCCTATGATCTGTTTGGCAGTTATTCTGTCCATAATTTTAAGATATTCTTGAAAATATATGTGTGTATTACTTCTGTTACATCAGTTATAGATTTTGATATAAACTATAGTTCATTCTGAACTTTGAGGAATAATGATAAAATGTGTTAAGATACGAAACATTGTGGGTTTGCAGGATTTTGAAACCTTTGTAATGTTTTTTCTTAAAAATACTAATGCTTGGAAAATATAGCAGAAGAATTTAGGTGAGTTACTCCACAAAGCACTGAGTAAACAAGTCAGTTATTATATAAATAAAAATAAAGATTAATGCAGCAATAGTTACTGGTGACTCATTGGTTCATATGTATCCCTGTGAAAATCCTAGGTCAGCCTGGCTCCTAGGAGTTGTAGGGATGTCTGCATAGTGAGATGAAAAATTATGGCCCAGTCATTATTTGTTATCTCTCTTATCAGAGGTTAATTTTAATTATTTAGTATGTGCATATATACATTCAGCACGGAGAAGTGAGTATAGAAGGAAAGATATATTCTTTTCTAGTATTATTAAGTGGCAAACATAGACTATCATAAATACTAAGAGCAAGTCCTGATATGTTCCCGATACTCCTGATGTATATATTTAATAAAATACTTAATGCAATCAATATATCAATCAACTTAATACAATCATGTGTCATACACATGTATGATGTATTTTGTGACACTGGTGCCATTTATTTGCTTTAAAAAAATGACTGAATTCTTCTGTGCTCTCCTACACTGGTGCACTGTGTGCCTTGCTAAAGAAGACCCTGGAAAAGGGGGAAAGAGACAGAAGGAAGGACTTGTTACATTAGAGTATTGACACTTATAATCCATAACTATTACTGATGACAGATAGCAAAAAGTAACATATTCTTTCTGTGGGAATTCAGCCTGGGTAAGTGTGGTAACTTAGAGCTAACAGTTTTGTGCCCTTGGGTTATGTGAGATTTGGCCAGCTCTCTTCCATTCTTGCTGCCTCAGCATTAGTACATCCCACATGCTCATAATGTTTAGTTTTTATGGCCTCTGGGTGCATTGGCTATTTCTGAGTTGGAATAATTACCTAAACTTCTGTAGGGCAGAACAATGGGAGCATTGCAGTAGGCTGTGAATGCCCTTCGGCACTGGTTAGCTGTTTTCTACTTCCATATTTAAATATATTGTAGAAAATGAAGCAGTCAAGGTTGGTACAATATTGTTTAAAATCTGATCTACAAAACCAGTGAGATTACCATAGCCTCACAGAGTTTTTTTTCCAAACCCCAATTGGCTAGGGCTTTCTGATGGTTTGTTTATTTGTTTTGCCCCCACAAAACTAATAATTTTTGTGAGGATGTCCTTCTGAGATAATTTGTTTGTAATGGTTCTATATGTCCAAAAGTTGTCATGAATTGGCATTGGGAAGCCAGGCTAGCTCCTTTGAGAATGAATATTATAAATTTATTTTTGAGATAGGCAACAACTGATTAAGAAAGTTTACATTTCCTAATTGCCACATTATTAAAGCATTGTACTTTTTACCAAAAGCATGATAAATACTATCATCAAGTAGTAGTTATCTTTCTACTCATTTGAGGATATGAGGATAAAATACCTGTTTTTCTTATCACTATATTCAAAGTAGAGTGGCAGGGTAATTCGGTGTAGGTCCTTAAGAGAAATTAAGCTATGAAAGCAACCTTTTTTGTTTTTTTTTCATGTTTGACACTACAGCTTTACTAGATATATTAACAAATGCAGCAGCTCAGTGCTGCTGAATTTAAGGTTTGTCTCCACTGATGGTTAGACTCTTCCCTTATATCATCTTGTTGGCTCTTTTCTTAAAGAGTCAGCTTGCTAAAGTTTCAAAAAGTAACCCAGGAAAAAAAAGGAGAAAAGGAGCACTTTCTGGGTAGTGAATTCCAGTGGCTTAGAGATCCAATGAGAGCCAGTGCTGATGAGAAAGTGGAGGTGAGTGAATCTCTGAGCAGGACTGGGGGAGAAGACATTGAATGTCTTCTGTGTCTGTGAATTCTGTGAATGTCCATGTCTGTGAATGTCTTCTGTGTCTGTGAATTCTGTGTCTGAGACACAGAAGAGAACAGGATCTGGAAGGAATATGTGTGCTTTTCAGTAATCCTGGCTTTTCTCAGTAGGACTGTCTTGGAAGGTTGATGTAATATTGGACTGACAATAGGGGAACTGACACAAAATACTGCTAGGTTTATATATCGCTATGAATGTAGTATAGAAAAGGTCGTAAGAGGGCATGTTTAGAGTTTTAAGGCACCAAACAAAAATTTAAAGATCCAATTTTAGCTCCATTTGAATTCCCTGTGATCAGATGGTTTCTTGATGTAATTACATTTGAGAAATAATAGGGAAAATATTAGTAAATGCATTAAATGCCCCTGGGATGGGAAACATACTACTTTAATTTGGATTAGAATTACCTGAAATACATACATGTACTTTTGTTATGTAGTTTGAATTTTGCAATAGCTCAGAAATAGGACCCAGTAAAATCTGGGGTGCTTGTTACTTGTACTCTTTTCCTCTGTGTTTATTTTCCCTTTCTGAAAGAAAAAAGTTGTAATGTTTCTGCATTCTGCTTTGTTTAACAGTTTGCTGCTCAGCCAGGATTGTGATGGCATCGTACTCAGTACCGATGATTATTTCCGTCAGCAAGACGGATATACATATAATGCTGCTCACCTTGGTGATGCCCACGACTGGAATCAGAAGAGAGGTGAGAATGCATAAAGGAAACTCACATAAATTGCACATACAGTTAGAAAATAGAGATAGGACATGTGTGTGTATTTACAGTATTTACCAGCGAGTAGTGTGTAATTATGCTCTAGGTGACCCTGCATGTGCAGGGGGTTTGGATTAGATGACCTCTAGAGGTCCCTTCCAACCTTAAGTGTACTATGATTAATATGTAATTTTCATACATGAGAGAAATTTTACTTGTATAGTTTAACAACCTTAATGGTCATTCTTCTAATACCAACAGTGTCCAGAAGTTGGATTAATTGAGAAAGAGGTTTGCTTTCCCTTTTGCTACAGGTGATTGTGCTTGTGCAGGCTTGAGAGAGATACCTGGAGTGAGAATGACTGGAAACAAAGACTGTTTCTGACTTTCTCTAGTGATTTTTCTAAGAATCTGATCAGGAGTTTGGTCTGCAAGGACTAGGCAAGCAAAGCAAATCCATTGGCTGTCCGTGCAAATCCCTCTCTCTGCTGCAGTGTCTGAAGTAGAAATTTTCTTTACATGAACAGGAATTCTTCTCCACATCAAAAATAGGGAGAACCAAGGAGCAATTTTGAACATCCTCCCTTGTTCCTCCCCTGCCCTAGTACAAGTTGTTGACATATTGGACAAAATTGGAAAGGTGCATTAGTGTGGAATACGTGATCTCTGAACAAACAATGAAAATTTGATTTTTTTTAAACACTAGAATATTAATTATAAAAAAGAAATGTTAAGGTAGGAGTGCAGCAGTAATAAACATTTCACACACGGTTACAGCTTGTAGACAAGAGAGCTCAATACTTAAACAAATATAAGGTCAGTTCTCACATGGTAATAAAGGATTCTTGAAGCTTCTGGCTAGATCTCAGAATGCTATCTCTAGTTCTATATAATTTATTTATTCAGTGTTTTTGATAGCCAAAATAAGAACAGTTATTCCAACACCCACACTGCAAAACATTTGCTAGAATAGCTTTGGTTTGAAGCTATAATGACTTCATATCTACTGTTTTGACTAGATACAGGACTCTGTGATTCGAAGTATTTCAGAAACTCTTGGTTTTAGCTATGTGTGGAACCCTGAAATTACTCTTTTTCTAATACCGATATATATGAGAATAAATGTGTGAAAAACCTTAGTTAGAAATGATATCAATTTGATAAAAAACTATTTTAATTGAACTGAATTTCAAACTTGGCTCTCAGATGTTTTACAAGTCTGAATTACATGCCCTTGATACTAAAGTATATGTGAAGGTTATAAAGTCAAGAGCACAAATATTAGGAAATAGAATTATTTTACCTATGCAAGCTTAAATATGAAGTCAGTTTCATTCTTAGAGGCCTTTTATATTCGCTTTTTCAACCTTGTTGTTTGTCTCCTATTTTAATTGGTCCTACCACTCTTTAGCTGGACCTTGTTGCTGCCTTCCTCATATTTTCAACAGTGTTGATTGGACAGATCCAGTTGGGTTTGGTCTTCTTTTTAGTTCTATACTACTTTGTTTTATTTTTAATGATGATTATTAAAATTAATTAGTAATTTTTTTCATGGAGCATTATGAATTCTATCAGATTTTTTTTAATGGCAGTAACCTCAGTATTTTAGGTTTCAGAGGTTTTAGTTTTTTTTTTTTTTTTTTTTTCCTCTCCAATGCATGATCTAAACTCCCAATGAGTGGTATCATATTCTGAAATTTATTTTGGCAAACAATAGTTGCTAAAAATATATCCTCCCATTTTGATATCAAAGGGTTGCTTATTTGATTGATCAAGGCTAAAATAGCCTGAGGTTTATGAAGAGTTACCATTTTAAGCAGCAGGGTAGTTTACTATCCTGTGGAATTTCAGAATGTTAGAAAGTCAACAGATTTTTTCATCTTTTATTACCTACACTCCTCCAACTGCACCAATGTCAATTCTGTCCTGTAATCCTTAAAAGAGACTAAAAAGCAGTGTAATCTCTCTAGTCCTATATTAGAAGCATGTCTGTGTGTAAAAATCCAGATGAGCTGACTGTGCCATGGCTGCACTTCAGTGGAGTTGCGAATTTGGATGTGCCTTTTCCCAGTGGTGCTTTCACAGACCCTAGAAGCAGCATTTTATTCCTCAGGTTTCTGCTATCTTCCTCTTTTGGATTTGACTGAAACTGAGCAGTGATTTCAAAAGAAAATCAAGCAGAGGTGGCTAAATTGTGTGTGTGTGTGTGTGTATGTGTGTATATATATATAAAAATAATGATTTTCCCCAGGATCTCAGAAATATGATATCTTTCTGTGAAGATCACATATTTCTGTGTAGTTTATTAAACAGGAACTCAATACCTGAGCACAGGACCTGGTTGTACCTGCAGTATTTATTAGCTGGAGGACTGCTAAAACTGGACCAAAGATAGGGTTTCATATGAAAATCTTAATTCTGGTACTTACTGGGCATCAGTCTTTGAACAGCTCTTCGTTTTTTACATTTCCTGTTTACCCTTTTGTATCAGTTCATCACTAACTTACTTTTATGTCCCTTCATTTTATTTTATTTTATTTTATTTTATTTTATTTTATTTTATTTTATTTTATTTTATTTTATTTTATTTTATTTTATTTTATTTTATTTTATTTTATTTTATTTTATTTTATTTTATTTTATTTTATTTTATTTTATTTTATTTTTTGCTTCTTTTCACTCGTCTGTATACCTGCTTGCATTCACCATTTTGACTTGCATAGTTGTTTTATTAGCTCTTGCTATTTTTCATTGCAGCAAAGCAAGCGATGGAGGAGGGGAAATCTCCGATTATAATAGACAACACTAATACTCAAGCCTGGGAAATGAAACCTTATGTAGAAACGGTAAGTTTTGTCATGTAATTACATTACCTTACAGCTTTGGTTTGCAAGCATTCACCTTCACATGAGAGAATATGGGCTGATTTGTTCAGAATCATTTTCCATACGGAAATCTCTGGAGACTACTTTTTGATACCATCAGTAACTGGACAGCAATAATCCAGACTAATACGAGCACTGATTAGATCTAATTTGCCTAACCTGGCAAGAAACCCTTCACTGATTTTAGGGTAAGTGAAATTCAGCATGTTACCACTCTGGAATTAACTATATGTTTATTAGAGTGGTTGGTAAGCATCTTATTATAGTCACCGCTATACCAATGTTATATCATAAAGATGCACATACTGGACATTTGTCTTTACTTGCTGCAGGCTCTAGAAAAGGGATACGGAGTGGAGTTCCGTGAGCCAGATACTTGGTGGAAGTTTAATCCTGAAGAATTAGAAAAGTAAGATTTATGTTATAGTAATCAGTGTGCTTTCATATGTTTGTATGTATAAAAATAAGTAACGGCTTTTATTTTGTTCAACATTTTATTGGTATGAATGCTTACAAATATAAAAATAGGTGTTCTGATTTCTTGGACGTTGAAGACGGTACTAAAACTTGGTGGGATATGAACAGAAAAATAATTGATCTGTGTAGGAGACAACTCTATAATGAATAATTATAAAAGCCATGAAATTAGTAGAAGGCGAAATGAACTTATGTGCTTTACAAAGAATATATAAATAGAGGTAATTTCTGTCTAATTTTGTATATGTCTCGGTATCAAAGAATAATAGTCCATTACTAGTCAGTAAAGGTGAAAAAGCAAATTTCTGTGTTCAGGTGATTCCATTGCAGGAATTTCTGAAACTCCATCCCCAGTCTTCAAAGGAGGTATCTTTGAGTACTTTTGGACATAGGTCATTGGCGCTGTGGATTTTGAGAGAACATGTGAAGCTGTTTAATATTTTTGGTTAATTTGTGTTTTGCCTCAGGTTTATGTGCTTTATAAGTATGAAGTATCGGTCCGTTCTTGGGAGATTTTTGATGTTTGACAGGCAGTGTAATATTTTCATGGTTGAACTCAATGAGTTCTGTTACTGCTCATTATTTTATTTGCTCCCTTTGGTCATTATTTTTATTTGACTTGGCTCATAATTGTTTTCAACATTGTAAAATTGCTTCTATAAAACATCAAGCATGTGTGTAATACTCACCAAGCCTCTATTATGTTTATATATTATAAATTCTATTACATTTGTACCTTTTCCTCCTAAGATGCCACTAAGTTGTTCTTAGAGATGGGGTCATTGCTTTGCATGTAGAGATCTCATACAAGCTTTTTTAGTTTTGAGTGCAGCATTGTTTAGGTAGGAAGCTGTCTTAAATAATTAGAGACTTAAAAGATGTTTAGTGTGAATTAAGTGCTGCTGCCAATCCTTTGAGCATGCTAGGAGTGGTGGAAATGTTTTAGCCGTTCCAATTGCTCTGAATGCTCTGAATATTTGAAAGGAGGTCCCTTGTCATGCAACTTAATTTACTGAAAGTCCAGGGAAAGTGGTGGTGTGAGGCTTTGTTTTGTTTTTATTCAGTTTATTCAGTGCTTGAGGTGGGCAATGTATTTCTCTTTTATTTTTTTTTTTTTTGTATTACTATCTATTTCCCAGACATGCTAATATTAAACAAGAGGTTTATTGTAATTCTGGGACTTCCTTTATGAATTTTGAGCTGAACATGTTGTGCAGTATTTGGACAAATATTAAGTTAATAAATTCAGGTAACTTTAGTCCTAAGGTCTAATTCCCTCCTAAACGGAATCATTTAAGACCTTTTTTCTTTCTGTCGTTTGGTTGTTTGGTCAGTCAATCATTCTATCTTTCTAGTTGGAATAGAAAATACACCAGCTTTTAATTTAATTATTTAGCGTAGGATTTTGACTATTATTTTTAAGTGATGCTGTGTCATCTATATCGATAGTAACTTGTTATCAAGTGGTTTAATACAGCACTACTCTATCAGTCAGGTGTTCAGGTGCTATTTCTCATAGGAGTGTTTCTATCACCAAGATGTTTGTGCAAAGTATTCTTTAAAAGGAAAAAATAGGACAGCTTTTTAGGACAGTACTAAGTAAATTTTTGATGTCAACGACTTGACAAATGTTTATTGTGGATTAGGTATTAGTGTTTGTTTTTTGTTGTTTTGTTTTTTTTCTGGTAGCTTATAGATTTGTGCGTGATTTTGCTTGTCGTTTAGTTTTGCGTGCAGCTCTTGTGAAAACACCTTGACTTCTTGATTTGTAGTGCTCAATTTCCTAAATGTCCTTTATACCTTAAATATAAAGGATTTTATGGTTTCAGAAATCATTTTTAGTATATTTTGGAACCAACAAGTGACAGGACAACTGGTAGAAGGGAAAGATTCTTATGTATTTAGGCAGATGTGGATGTAAAATTGGCCATATGTCAGTTTCTTTTCAGAGTACCTGCTCAGCAGGATGCAGAAGGTAATTGTACATTCGCTTCAGGCTTTGGAGGGGTAGCAGGTGTCCTGTATAACCTGTTTTAGGACAGCTGCTGTTTCTTGGAAAAAAAGTTACCTGCTGTTTCTATATACTGAAAGATAAAGTGCAAAAATGCTTCTTAAAATTACTTTTTCTTCAATATGATCGTGAATCTGCAATTTAGTATTTCCTGAAAAGCTGCTGATTGTCTTCAATAATAATAACCATGTAGGATTATTTTGCTGAGATATTGGTATACTCTACTTGACAACATTCAGAGTTTTATCAATAAATTCTGTGTTCTTCTTGAAAGAAAAAAAGCTTGCAAAGCATAACTGTCTGAGGGCTTTTTGCTGGTATGTCTGTGCTTTTTAGGAATGAGGTGACTATCCTCTTTCAGCATAGCCATGCTACCAAAAGGTGAGTGAAGGCAAACTTGAAGCAGATGCTTTTGTATTAAATGACCAAAAAAATACAGATTTCCTGCATTTTAAAATTGATTTCTATTCTCGATAACATTTTGCCATTAGTGATTATCCTGCCTTATTATTAGTGATTATTATCCTGCCTTCTTCTTTAAGAGAAAGAACTAGTTTATTCTTGAAATGACAACACAGCTCCATTCAATTGTACATGAACATGCACTTTGTTTTGTGCTCTTGAGTTCTCATCATTTTCCAGTAGGAATGAGATATGGGGAATCTTGAATAACTTTGTGCTACCACCTGCTGGCATGAAAGGATGTATTTATTTCCTCTTCTTGGTTCTTCTTTGTCATTTGAATCAAATGCTTGCTAGAATTCCCATATCTTTAGGGGATACCTTGCTCGTGTTTTTGAATATGCTAATTGTTAAGACTAGCTACAGAGCTAGTTCAGCATGCTTCTGCTCTGGATTTTTAAAATTTTATTTCAAGTACAGTGTGAGTCTGGTACAATTTACATTGAGTCTGTTAAGATAGCTCCTCTTGGTTCTGATGATGCTTCAAAGAACAGCTTCTGTGAGTGAAATACTCTTCCTAAATCTTTATTTCTCAAAGAAGAAAGTTGATGAAATGCATCTTAAGGATATTTCTGAGACCACTTCTTCCACTGAGTGAAGCTAGAGTATGCAAACTGCTGTATACTTTGAGATCTTATCAGCTTGAGTTCCATGTTGGAATAATATGCACAAAGTCTTGAGAGGACTTGGCCCATTAAAGTATTTTTCTATAGAGAATCCTCTTTCTACTGCAGCCCTTTTGCAGTTACTGTAGATTTCTGCCTTACAGGAACTGAGAAAGTTGGTAAGGGGACCCAAGCCCTTCTGTCTCTAGCAGAGAGCACAGAGACCTGTATGGGGTCACCCTGCTGACCCTAGGGCCATATTCCCTAGTGGTGTGACTTGCAAATAATCCAGCTTGAACAAGGTTACTTGGTGATAAGAATATTTTGGGTTATGATAAATGTTTGCCTACACGGTTGAAAGATTCCATGTGTGCTGTGTTTATAATATCTGTTTTTTGACATTCAGTTCTGTTAGACTACTGTTAACTCTGACAGAGTTTGTGCATGAGCTTCGTGGTTTTCTTTTTGCCAGAGGCTGAAATTTTCTACTAAGGTGGATTTTAAGATCCTGTTTCGTAGATACTAAGGAGATAGATACATTATAATGTCAAAACATATTTTAAATTGTTTTATTTGGGTTCTTAATTGACCAAATTCTCACTGAAAATAGCAGCTGTTCACTAAACCTTGCAAGAGTATGACTATGCAAGCCCCAGTTGGAACTGTTAGGTAAAGGTATCTTGAGCATGCTGGTCTAGAATGAAAACTTCTCCTTATTTTTATAGGGAAGCTTATTGATGAGAAAAATAATCTTTAGTTAAGGTTTTGTAACTATAGTGATTTTGTTGTTGTTGTTGTTTATTTTGTTTTAATGCTGTTTTCAACTTGGAAGCTCCTGGTTGCTTTCATAACATGTAGTCTCATAATTCATCCCTGTACTGGCTGACTAGTATACTGTATAATATCTGCTGAATAAATAAGAAGCAAAGACCACTTAAGATTTTTTTTATCGTACATAGTCCTGGTGAGTAACATTGCATTTCTACGTAGAAATGCATGGCTGTATTAATAATAAATAATAATAAAATAATAGGTACAATGAAGAGTTACTAAAAAATAAACCTTAATACATATTAAATCCTGGAAGAATGAGAATACAGTGTAATGAAATCTTAAATTGTAAATGTTAAAGCATTTATATGCAATCACTTGGTTAAGTGATATTTTCAGTTACAAATAGCTTGCTGCTAGATAATGCAGGAAAATCCTTTTTTTTTTAAATATGAAAAGCAAGGGAAAATATAAAATGAAGAGTTCTCTGAAATTTTTCTTTTCTCTTTTTTCTTTCTTCTTAAGACTGTAAATGTATAAACATAACAGAAAACTTCTACATTTTATTTTTGTAGGAGGAATAAGCATGGGGTCAGTCGTGAGAAGATTGCTCAGATGTTGGAACGATATGAATATCAAATATCCATACCTATTGTCATGAACTCAGTGGTACCTCCTCACAAACACATGCAAAAACCACCTCTGCAGCGAAGACATAGGTGGGAAGGCAATACAGACTCATGGAATTACTTCAGTATTTCCAATAACTGATAACACAGGTTCCAGCCAGTTAATAAAAATCTGTTATTTGCCATTCTTAAATCTGTCTTCACCACTAGAAAAAGGTTGATCTTCTGCATTTAAAATGGGCTGATTTTAAAACCCCTCCCTTTCTGGGGATTGTTTCTTTAACAGACTTACTTGTAAATAAACTGTACATCATATGTTTTTAAATATATATTTATTACAGTTGTAATAACTTACACTTTTAGTAAAGTATTTGGAATAGTATGAAGTACATCAGAGTCTTCCTTATCATACTAAGGAACTGTTGAGCAGTTTTTTAAAGAGGTCACATTATTATATCTTTTAAACAGAGCTAAAGCCCAGGATAAGGTATTTATGTAATATCTAATTTCAACAATCCTCATAGCTTTTAAGACTCTGAATGTTTTAACAGATTTATTTTTATTTTTTAAATACAGCTGTTTCCTGGACTTTTGGAAACTTTGGTTGGCATACAAAATTTAGAAAACTTTTTCTCTGCTTTTTTTTTTTTTTTTATTTAAATCTTTTTCTTTTTTTTTTTTTTTTTTTTTTTTTTTTTTTATTATTTTTATTTTTTTTTTTTTTTTTTTTTTTTTTTTTTTTTTTTTTTTTTTTTTAGTCAAAGCTTTTTTTTTTTAATCAAAACTTCCTCTAGAAGCTGAAGCAACATTATGCCAATGCCTTATTCATCAGCCTGAAACAGTGCAACTTCTTTGAGGTTTTTTTTCTCTGTAGTAGTATATAAAGTTTGATGGTGTGTGCATACCACCACTGGTTTTGCACTAAAAACACTAAACTTTAGCATTGCAAAAATAAATTTGCACTTGTCTTTCTGAGCCAAGTTGTGTTTGTTATAAAAATGACAGATACAAAACGTTAGCCTTTTAACTCCAAATGCACAGTTGGAATGAATCAACTCAATAAAAATAGTGGACACAATTCTGTAAAACCATGTTGCATTCTTAATTTTGGCATACCTAATATATTTTGTTTAGTGTGTATCAAAGTAGGAACCAGCATGGAGATTGATTTATTGTCCTTTTTTTTTCTTAAAAACTGACAAATTAGGAAGATTTCACTTTGCTTGCTTTCTAACCTCTTGCTGTATTAATAAAATATATTTGTCTTCACTGTTGTTTTAGTAGTTCAATGTAACAGTTTGTGTTTTTTTAAATTTTTTGTACATGAATGTTATTACCAATCTGATAGGTTTTTAAAAAAAAAAAAAAAAAGCTTGTTATGTAGCTCAACCTTGTGTGTGTGTGTGTGAAGACTTTATAGTTTGAAAATTCTACAGCCAACATGATTTTAGCTTTCTCTATAGTTAGCTTTTGAATGGACCCTTAAATTATTTCATTTTAAAGTCTGAATAACAAAAATTGAGAATGCAGGCTTCTAATATTTTTCTGTGAATTTTATTTTTCTTTTGTATACCTATTGTATACTGAATTTTGAAAAAAAAGTACACCTAAAATAACGTTTACATAAGACATCTTATTAACTATCAAAGTTGAAGTGTGCAGTTTCACATTCTAGTAATTGTTTTAAAATAACTTCAAAAGCTTCAAGAGCATGAATTATTAATATACTAAAGTACTGTGCATTTAAAAAAAAAACACAGCTTTCCAATAATATTAAATATTTTGGCTCATTGTATCTTATTTATACGATTTGTGTTGCGGCTTTTTAGTTTCCTTGGTCCTCTCTTTCCATGTCTCCAGAGAATCATGGAAAGCATTGTAAATTGTTATAATGCTTCCAATTATCCCAAACTTTAAGCATGCAAGTGCATTTCATCCGTGAGGAACATAATAGGTTTTTCAGAGAGATTGTTTTATTTGCTCATATCTACTTTACTTCAATCCACAATAAAATGTAACATTTATTGAGACTCTTACATAGTGTTTATACAGTCTGTTAAGATAAGACAAGAGACATATATGTTGAAATTGGACATGAGGGTCTTTTTGATACCTTTCATCTGAAGTTTTTAAAGGAGAGTGAGGTTATTTTTACCAGGATTTAATTAATATTTACGTTGCATTTAACTGGATTTTTTACATTTAGGTAGATAATGAATTATTACCAGTTAGCACAAAATGCTGCGTCTTTTTAAAATCCTTTTAGTTAGTTATTGATGGATAGAAAATGTATTTGATATGCAGACCATGTTGATCAGTGTAAGCTGGCTCTTTACAATGAGTACCCAGCAAGAACAAAATGCCTTACAACTTAGAAGTGTATCGAAAAGATGTTATAAACTGCTTGATCTTATAAAGCTATATTCTGAGGTAAGTGCAATGGCATGGTAAGTGAAAACCTAATGGAATTACTGTCTAGTTGTACAATATTTGGTCTTTGTTTTATAGTATGCTTGTATGAGAATGACAGTCATGTTTTAAGCTACTAACTATAGATATTTATATCC
This sequence comes from Crypturellus undulatus, assembly GCA_013389825.1. Taxonomy (NCBI): domain Eukaryota; kingdom Metazoa; phylum Chordata; class Aves; order Tinamiformes; family Tinamidae; genus Crypturellus; species Crypturellus undulatus. The sequence goes on from VWPW01021747.1 coordinate 129,566, forward strand.
CTGAGAAATTATTTTGTCTGTGGATGGTAAATAATTGCATTTTAATAAATAAGGATCATATAATAAATAAGTAAGGATCATAAAATGGGTGTGAAGTACAGATTACAGGACTAGATGACCTCTAGAGGTCCCTTCCAACCTTAGGCATTTTATGATTCTATGATTAAATTTATACAGCTGCCTCACAAGTGACGTATTTTATTGGCAAGTTATGTGCAAATGTGAGAACTCCTTGTTCACCTTTAAATTTGAGATCTAAATATTTTTACTACTATCTGATATAGAGTGGGTGCCATACTCAGGTTGGCTTCTCATTCTTAATAGTATCTGGACTTCAGATTTTTTTTATTATTTTTTGATTTGTTTGTATTCATTAATTGCCAGTTCATAGGATTTCATGCATTAACAGTGTCAGAATCTTCCTACATTACTGATGAATCTTAGTGTGTTTTGCTTTTTACTTCAATGTTTATTAACTCTTTTGTTTTAATATCTTCTCATCCTTTCAAAATAAAAGTGCAGTATGAATGTGATTTTTTTTTTGTTAGATTAAGCTCCGTAGTAATCACTTTTTAGGTAAGAAATTACTTGTTCATCAATTCTTTTTTTCTTTTCATAAAGCTAAATGGAAGAAATTTACTCTAAGTTGCTTTATTTGCAGCTCCCGTAAAAAATGTGTGAAGAAAGATGAGGCTAATGGGTTGTCAGGTTCAGGTCCCTTATCTGTTTCATCTATTTCTGTAATAGGAGAGAAGCAGCAAATGACATTTTTTCTTTAGTAGGACTGTGGCAGTGTCATTATGGCTCAGTCATAATAAAAGTATTGAGAAGTACTGGGCCGAAATGCATCCTTGCAGCTTCCTTTTATGTGATAGTGCCGCTTCCCTAGTGAGCTAGTTCCTCGTTTCTCAGGTAGGACCATGACTGTTCAATGTGTGCCTTTCCGATGCATAATGCTGCTGTAGCAGTGCCGTGCTATGCCAAGCCACAGGGTGTGTCTATGAAGGGGTTTGGGTTGGTTTTCCAGTTGGATTGACAGCCTTTTTAATGGCAGTAGATTTTTTTTTTTCTTTTCTTTTTTTAAGCCACTGATTGAATTTGACACCCACTTTTCTCTTATTATCCCTCAAATGGATGTCAGACTGACTTCTCTTTTAATTATATGGGTCATCCTGTTTGTCCTTTTGACCTGACATTAACCTTCGAAGTATTCCAAGGTTTATTGAAACATACGATTAGAGGTTACCTTACCCTTCTGATCTAAAAAAAAAAAAAAAAGGTGAATTCATCTGTGAATCTCATCCTAACTCACCAACAGGTTAAAAAGTGCTATTCTAGCTGACTCTAAAGTGAATAAGCATTTTTTTTGTAAGGGATTTACTGTATGATTAAAAAAAGAGGTTATTTTAATTGTAAGATTATAGTAGTGTTAGACTATCCTTTTATTCATAATATTTCTGAATATTTTTTATGTGTGTTTCTGTCAACTGCAGGTTTTGGCTGATGTATATTTCCTTTTCTGTATTTTGCATATTCTGTCTTTCAGTATAACCAGCATTGAGTACTTGTTCGTATTTCTAGGAATAATTCTGTGAACTTTCTTTTGAAAGTTCCCTTATAGTTTGGGGGTTAAGAAAAATAAAATAGCCTTGTTTTAAAATAGCTGTATTTAATTGTAACTGGAAAAGAATATCTAGGCAGCCCTTACGAATTTTACTATGTGTTGTAGAAATAGTCATTTCTGTAATACTATCAGCTGTTAACTCCATAACAGGTCACTGAGCAGCTAACCTTTTATTGAAAATTAAAGCACAAATATATTTTCATTGAAGTGAAACAAATATACAGATTGGAGTTCAATGGATCAAACTACTTGGTCCTTGCTCCGGTTAGTAAGTATACCCGAGCGGGTTTCGAAATTATGAAATCTGTCATTACAAGACTGGGCTTATGGCCTTGCAGCAGAAGTCACTTATCCTTGTTGGTCTTTAAAAGCTATGAACTGAAACGTCTTGGAATTTCAACATCAAAGTATTTTTTTCGGGAGGAGAATCTGGATTAATCTCAGCAAAGGAACTGCTTGTATGTTAGTCGCTCTCCAACTTTAGGCAAAGAAGAAAAGATTAGGATTTAAAAGTACATAAAAAGGAATTCAAGTTAGTTACAAGAGGCGAGAAAGACACAAGTTGTATATATAAGTGTATAAATTCTATATATATGTATACAGAAGGCACAGTTAGGGCATTTATTTTACTTTTTATTTTTTCTGGCAGTCTAGAGCAAGTTCTTGTTGCTAATATTAAAATTCTTTGGTTATATCCATAATGTTCCCCAGTTCTAGCTTAGGTCTTAAGGAAAAGTTTTTCTATGAGTAAAGATAGAAAACCATGGCTTTATTTTCTATTGCCCTTTAGTGGAATGAGCAACCAGGAGATTTAAATCAGTGCACCTGTGCTTGGTTAACATTTAGTACCCGAGCTGAAAAAGTCCAGCTTTGGGCTCCTTGCTACGAGTTAGATGTGACACAAGGAGTGAGCTGTGCAGAGGGCTGCCAGAGCGGGCAGCGGCCACTAGAGAGGCTGGGAGCACTGGGTTTTTTCAGCTGTAAGAAGAGGATGATGCGAAGTCTAAGGCAACCTCTTCCTGTCTTCATCTACCCAGTGAGGAAATGTAATGAAGATGGAGCCATTCTCTTCTCAGATAACAAGATAAGCAATGGACAAAAGTTGCAATGTAAGAAATTACAACTGGAAGGAAGAAAAACCCACTGTGTGGCAGAAGTTTGCCAAGAGAGGTTGTGGAATCTCCTTCTCTGGAGAACTTCAAAACCCCCTGGGGCGCAATGCTGTGCCATGCGCTCTTGGTGACCCTGCGCTTGTCCAGGGGCGGGGAGGTTGGATTAGGTGATCCCCGAAGGTGCCTTCCAACCTTAATGATTCTGAGAGAGCCTCATGAGACCCTTGAGGTTCCTCTTCTTGAGCTGAACTGCATAAGCACATGCCTGAAATACAGCATCCTTGAAAAGCAAATCAGAAGAGAAAGACACTTTAAAATCATTTGAGGTGGCTCACAGAATTTATTTTTTTTAACAAAAATCCCGTTTAAAGTCAAGGGACCACACATATTCAATACCATCTTGTATTTGAGGCAATTAGATTTTATATACATTATGCAATATGGTAAATCTGTAAAAGCAACATTTTTTTCATTTGGGATGAGCAGTTGTTACTGTAAAGGTAATTCATTATAGGTGTGTGGTTTTTTTTTTTTTTTTTTTTTTTTTTTGGGGGGTGTTTTTTTTTTTTTTTTTTCTTCCACTTTTTAGAGGGTTTT
>VWPW01021747.1:132928-145420 GCA_013389825.1 Crypturellus undulatus
TTTTTTTTTGTGTTTGTGTTTTTTTTTTTTTTTTTTTTTGGTTTTGGGGTGTGTTTTTTGTTCTTTTTTTCCTCCACAGCTTTGAAGGGCTTGTTAAGCAAGTGAGCTTTGCCTTTGCAGTGGTGGATAACATCAGTGTGTCTGAATGCCTGCACTGTTCACCTCAGTGCTTCAGCTACTTGTGTGGAATGGAGACCACCACCTTCTTAGCTGTGATGGTGCAAAGCGCTTCAGGGTTGCTGAGAGGAAGGTACTTAGGACTTGGTGAGACCTGTCAGCTTCATATCCAGATAAGTCTCAGTGATGTAGTCTGTCCAGAGGATGATGAAACCTGAGGTTGATCATTGTCTGTGAAGATGAGATTTTTCAAGCCTGCTAGAAAGTGTTCCTTAAAATTGTATATAGAAATGCCTTCATACCAATAGAAAAGTAAGGAGCACTGCTACTCAGCAGGTTGCACTGAAGTTCTTTAGCCAGTGCAAATTTGACCGTAGCTCGTACGTTTACAAACGTCTTTTCCGTGCAGCGTATTTCTTGTCTAGCCTAGATTAATTTTAACTTGGTTGTGTTCATCCGGGAGTTCATGTTATCCAAGTATTAGGATTACTGTTATCACACACTAAAGCATGATTCATGCTATTTCTTATCTCTGTATTGTAAACTGGATTCAATCACTTGTAGCGTTTTTGCTCAGTTCTTTGTTTTATTTTTAATATGCTTTTTAACATTTAGCTATACCTAATGTTGCAGAGAAGTCCAATAAAACTGTAAATGTCCCTTAGCATCTATCACTTTGTGTGTTGTGATTCTGTTTTATGTCCTGGCTAGCATTTTGAATTGCATGAGGAGGGATGCAGTTATGGCACCTAAATGAGCTTGAAAGCAGCTTTGGGGTAGCTTCACTTGTGCAGGAGGTAGAGGTTTGATGCTGGGCAGAAGCAAGGATGAGTATCTTAAGGATAGATTTTTATGTTTTTTGTTTTTAAATTGTTGGTCGGTGTATGCTATGACAAAAGAGATGAAATTGGAAGTTTTGCCCTTTTACTCAGAAGACATTCTTGACTTTTGTTTAGCCTGGCGGGACAAAGATCTCATTCTGCATTAGTCACATCACCCAGTACAGAGCTTCTGGTGGAGTGAATGGACCAACATTTGAAAACTGAATTTATAAGACTATCACCTCAGGCTTTTCTATTTTTTTTTCCTTTGAAGATGATTATACTTCAGCATGTATTTGACTACACGAACAGCTTATGAAGACATGTCTTGGTTAAGCCAATTGTGTAATATTCTCTGTGTATGCTCTCTATATAAGCCTTTTGTGTCTGGACAGTAATGCTGCATCAGCTTGATGCCTGACTATACATTACATAGAATTACATAACAGTTCTGTCATAGAACTTATCTAAAAATTAGAGCAGCATTTTGAGCACTAAAATCCACCCCCAAGGAGACAGGTCAGTGCAAGAACCAACAAGAGACAGATGGTGGAAATACATGGGCAACCTCTGGGATGTTGAGAAGGGAGAATATATAAGTATATATATATCTGTGTGTGTGTGTATATTTTTCCAGCAGCAATGAACCGGTAATATTCCATTTGATTTTTAAAGACTCATTAGATATAGGCAAAGTATGTAACAAAAAGGCTGGTGCAGTTACGTCTGTTGTGAATCAAAAATTGTGACTTTAATTCCGTTTGTAGCTGAAGTGCAGGTAGATGGAACAGAAGGGTGTTGATTCAAAAAAGCAGTTGGGCTTAGCAGGTAAAGAAGATGTAGTTTATTCCCAGTAGAAATCTTTTTGCTCTGCTGTAATTTTAATGTTGAAAACACACTCTTTGAAACTTTTCGATTGAAACTTTTTGGATTAATGATAAGAGTAGATTTCTTAAAGCTGCTCTTCTCATTAATTTTTTTCTTGTGGTTGTGTTTTTTTTTTTTTTAATTTGCTATTTCCTCTATATTTCAATCACAATCACTGCAGACTTTTTTAGTATCAAATAGATATCATCTGAGGTGTATGCTAGAGCTGAGATTTATAAAACTGCAAATCTTTGATTAAGTATTTTTTAGTTATACCATGTTTTTACATGTTTTTAAAACTAAATGTTTTTAGTCAGAGTCTTCTCTGACTGCTGAGTATCAGCCATACTGTACAGGGCTATTTAGCATTAGGTCTCAACCCTGAAGACAAGAATGGAAAAAAAAAAGTATTTTAATATTGTCTAAGTGATAGGCTGAAAAGTTTCAAAGTATTGTTAGAGAAACTAGTACTATTTCAGCAACATCTTTTGTTACATCCTTTCGATCTGTTACATCTCGTTGGATTACTGCGCAGTAATAACAGTTTTTTAAAATATAACAGTAAAATTTAAATTAATGACACTTTTTTTCTTTGTGTATGTAGTATGTCTTAAACTACTAACAAATGTCGTCAAGAAGTAAGCCTATCTCCATGCTGGTTCTTGTTTTTTTTTTTTTTTTTTCTTTTTTCTTTTTTCTTTTCAGCATTTGGATGCCATATGGTTTTACAATAGGGCAAATTTATTTGAAGAAGTTTAGGACTCACAAGGAAATTAGATATAATCTTATATATATAGTATATAAATTTTATATACTTATGTAAAATATATAATTTTACATGTTTATCCACAACATTCATTGTGGCAATATCAAAGAACAAGGACTTTTGAATCCATTTCCAGTTAGGTGACTTGGTGACTATACTGAAGCATAGAAGGCTGTTGAACTGTTTCCAACTCAGAACATTGGTAGGGTTTGCTTTGTGGGCTTAAAATTCAAAATAATTTCTGTAAAATCAGAAATCACAGATATAATCAGATAGATAATCAGATCTCCACAGATGCACGTGACTCTTTTATTATTCTCTTAAGATACACAATGTCATCCTTAAAGCAGCCTGTGTTAAATAAGAATGCAGAAAAAGAAAAATAACTTTACACTGTGATTCTTCTTGCTGTTCCTGTTTGTTTTAGTGTCCATTTATTTAGTTTATTTAGTGTTTTAGCTGAACAAAAAGTCATTGAATCCTAAACAAAAAGTTTCATAAGAGCAGCAGATAGATCTGAAGATATATCAATCTAGCATAACTTTGAAAAGCCAGTCTCTCTCTCAACAGTGGCTTCAGGAGAAGTTAGATTTCTGGACGAAGTTTTCCTTACTCATTTTCATTTCAGGGTTAGCTGGTTGAAGGATCAAGGTCAAGATTTCAGAAGAGTCATTGTTAGGACCATCTGTTGAATTTGATAAGAAACACAAACAAAAAAGAAATGCCTACAACTAAGCTAATGTTAATAGTGTGTGACTGTTTCAAATAAAAAATGAAGGGTTTTTTTTTTCCAAATAGGTATATGTGCACTCATATGTTTAGAAGTAATCTGATTGTAATCCACTTAATCCTAATAGATGAACAGAAGATTCTTGCCACATGTTCCATTTATCATGATCAGCATGACATTGCATGAAATTTCAGAATATCAATATATCTTTAACATTAATACTTGGTATTTATCATTCAAGTGTAATTTAAAAAGACATCCTCAAACATGTTGGTTAGTCTTAAAATGATTTTTGATACTTTTTGCAAAAGTAGAACTACTTAATTAGAACTAAAATTGATGAGACTGCAGGTATATTTAAAGCAGGTTTAAAATGTTCAAAATGGTTTGAATAGTAAAGTGTGCATTTATGCTTAATTTCTAATTTTAGTTTTATCCATTTAAAAAAAAACCAGCTGATCTTTATTTGATAATGATGTTAATGTAAAATACTTATTCAGACTGAATACCTCATAGATAGAGTTATTACAATATATTTTCTTGCACATTTAGTTCTCTTGTTCTTTACATAGGGAGACAATTTTAAAGAAGAGCCCAGGGCACCAACTGACAAAAATGAAGCAGAGAAAAAAGCGGAAAAGAAACAAAAAAATGAGAAGCAATCACACAGAAATTACAAAGAAGAGGTTAGGTGGAGCAGCTCATCATCTAATTCCAGATGACCAGGAAACATCAGAAAGTGAAAACGATGACTCAGAAGAAGAAAACAGAAAATCTTTGTGTACATTCAGTGAAGATGCAGGGGATCCCATAATGGGTTGTGAAGAGGAGCCTAATGGTGATAGTGAAAGCCTGAAAGCTTCAGCCTTTGCAAGGGAAAGGTCTCCAGTCATTGGTTCTGAGATGTCAACTACATTGGACAGTGCACTGGAAAATGAACTGTCTGTAGGAGGTGGCAGTTCATGTCTATTGCATTTAAAAACTATTCAAAATAAAAACATAAACAAATATGCATTGGATAGCCAAGATACAGACCAAGGGCAGGAAAAAAGCATTCTAGAAAGCAAGAGCAATTTACCCAAAATAAATGATGATAAATGTTTCATCCAAGAAGCAGAATGCAGCTGTGCTGATCATAACACAGAACTGTTAGACCTAAAAAGCAACCTTAGTTCAGATCAACTTACGCATGAACCTGGTATGGAAGCTAAGTTTTTAAGTTTGAATGATGAAAAAAAAGAAATCTCTCAGTGTTATAATTCAGAAGTACCCAATAACGTGTCTGATGATAACACAGAGGAGAAACATTCATTAAAAGGAGAGGAGAATTGCTCTAATGACTGGGCATGTTTTCCAAATAATTTACCTATTGAGGAATTGCAGATGGACTTTGATAAGCAAATTTCTCTCTCTTCTTGGTCTCAGAATGACCTTGTTGGTGAACAAAGACAAGAAAATGTGAGGAAACTTAAACAGACTCATACTAACAGCTCAGCAGAGCTAAGTTGCTATCAATCTTATGAAGAACTGGTAAAGGGAAACAAGCCCTTGGTGAAGGTGATGGCAACGGAGGAGCCCGGTAATGTGATAAGCACTGGCGCGTGCTCCTCTCCTGCGGGTGACATACGTGTCGATTCACTTGTGACAGTGTCCCTGGATTCCACACACTGCCAGGTAAACACCCCAGGAAACGGTTCTGCACTGGCTACAACCAAGAGGAAAAGATGCAAAAAAATTTTCAGTTTGGCACCAAAATTTAATCTACCACGACAGTTTTCTGCCAATAGAGAGGGAAAGACAGAAGTCCAGCTAAGAGATGACATCTCCTCAAAAAGCACTTTAGAAATGGAGCAAAAGAGAATCCAGAACCAAGCCAGTAGCAAGGAGCATAGTGAGAACCTTCCGTCTCAGGGATATTCTGCACTTTATAGTGGTAGTGAGGCAACCTACCCCTCACCTGCCCATGATACAAGTTCTCCACTCAGTGAAGTTTCATGTAGCCTTTTGGGACAATCTGATTCTTCTCTGATGCCAAGTGTTGGTGTTATTTTCCGACCAAAGGAAGAGCAAGATAGAGCTCATGAACAACCTGTAGTTGATGGAAAAGAGAGTGACAGTGAACAAGCCTCCTCAGAGATGACAACTAGCAAACCCAGTATTTTGTCTTCTGATAAAGTGGTTTCTGAAAATCCAAAAGGTTCTGATATATTGGAAACCTGTGGTGAAAATATGTGCAAAGCAGATGATCCTGAGCCATCAGAGGCTTCACGGGTCAAAGATAAGCAAGATGTGAACACGAAACCTAACTTTCTTGGACTTCCCTTATCTTTAGGATTTGCTTTTCAACTTGTGCAGCTCTTTGGTTCTCCAGGGCTCCCACTGGGTAATACTCTTCTTACTAATTGAGTGTAGACACCCCTGTAATTATTCATTTCCATTGCAGGTCAAATTTATTGTAAGGAACAGCTACTTGCCGAATTTCACCCAAACTTTTCAATTTCTGTCCAAGATGTCATTGGCATTACAGCTAAGGTGGTGTCTAGTTTGGCCTTATTTTTGTGGTGTCTTTAGTAGTGATGACTTACTAGCTTTAAATCCAAAGCATGAAGCTCCTGTAGATATATTGCATAAATACATCGTGTTAAGTAAGATTTTAATCAGTTGATTACAATATTATATGCTCACATGATACAAAGTGTTTGCTCTTACATTATGTTTATACACTTGCTTTTATATTTCATCTTGTTAGAATAGTACCGTTCCTTTATGTAGTAAAGTTCTCGTAGACCGTTTTGTGGCTAGATACATTGAAATCATATCCCAGATCTAATTTAGATTGAAAATCAAACTTGCAAAAGTCATTTTCTAATATGGAATACATTATTTTAATCGTGCATAGTTAAGAAGCATCAGAAGTGTGTATCCTTTCATTCCAGAGCTCTAATTGCCATGTTGTATTTTCAGTTTAATCATTTTAATTGGGTAGTTGCAAGTATTACCATCAGCCATCAAATGATTTGTGTGCCAAATGTGGTTTCCAAATTAATACAAGCTAGTGTAACTATATATAACTAACCAGCAACAAGAAACATTTGTGTGAAAATCACTGTAGTATTTTATGCTATATGTAATGCCGCTGAAAGTTCAGAAAATATTAAACACTCAATTCCTTTGTTTCTTATGTGCAAAACTCTGGAGAAAAAAAAATTAGCTAAACTTTTTGAATGGGTTAAACAGATAATGTTATTAACATATGCAGTTTGAACTAAGATACTGTTTCAAGAACTAAATATTATAGCTAGGACTGATAATTGAAGCTCACAAAGGTGCAGAAGCCGTTGTGGAAAAACTGTTTTTGAATTGTCCTGAAAATAGGATTAGAAGAGCCACGCCAGCTCTTCAGCACATTCGTGGTTTCAGAACACCTTGGGACTTAAGGTTTCAGAAGAATTAAGATGGGGAGTATAAATTATTGTTTGAATAATTATCAGTGTAGTATTTAATTGATTTACTTGCTTGTGATTCTCATAAAGGCACAGAACATTTCAGACTGTTTTCCTACAATAATTCTCTTTTTAGCTCCTTAAACAGTGAAGAGTTATTACAGTAAAAGCACTTTAAAACGTAACTTGGTTAAAGATGTTGCAAAAATTAAATGCAATTTATGTAGATTATATGCTTTAAAGATTATAAAAGCCAATGCAACGTAAGCAACAATCTTTAAATTTTAATCTACAGACTGAAAGCTTTCTGTTCTGCTTGTTTTGCATAGTTACAGAGGAGATATGGAGGAAATGAAAGTACTGTAGGAAAGCTTTTTTCTAAAAATGAAACCCAAACCAAATCTTTTTCTCTCCTCCTCCTCCTACATATTGACCTTAGATTCTATAGAAGGTAAATTCTGACTCTGCTGTTGGCTCATTTAAGTATCTGCTTATTAAAAAGCAAAAACACATATTTAAGTCTGGGAAAATATATATTTTGGCTGTGAAGAGATCTGAATACTCAATGGCAAAAATATTTTGTTCTGCAGAATCCTTGTTGCCAGATGATTATATAGTACCTCTTGACTGGAAAATTTCAAAGATGATCTATTTACTGTGGAAGACCTCTGTGGAGGTACGAATTTTAGGGGATTTTGGAAGGCTTCCCGATATTTTATGTGTAAAGAGGAGTCATGCAGCTTGTGAAACAAGATGATGTTCTTTGCTAGTTAATTCACCTTGTTTTTTTAAATAACTGTAATAAGGAAGTGAATATTTTATGTACTCTTCTGAATATTACCAGAGCCAGTCTAGGTTGGATAGGACTGAGATTTTAAAAGATGATCTTCAGAAATGATTATGGTCTAGTACGGGGAGATAAAAAATCCCTTTCTTCCTGATATTTGTGTCCTGTCTCAGCCTATGGTCATTAAATAGAACCAACCATCATTTGCCATATATTCCGTCTTACGATTTTCTCCAATGACCTCCTCTGCTAGTGGTAGCCTGTTTCTGGGACTTGATTCTGCTTGTATAGTTAAACTGTTGCTTAGAGATTTTTGCTGCTGCCCCCTATGCAGTTGCTTTGTGAAGGTGCCTAATGATTGGTTATTTCAGGAGTGCTGTACTATCCAGTAATGAAAATCCTGTAACTACATGAAAACAGTAATGTATAACAGAACACAAATCTTGTTCTATCCCTAAAATAACAAAATGTCTTGTTGTCACATGTTTTCTTTGGACTGTTTTTATCTATTTTAGGAGAAACAGAAAACAAGTGGATTGCAGAGTGGAAGTACCTTGGCTGGTGAGTGTATTTTGTAATACAAAAACCTGTACAAAATATTTGTTTTTCAGAAGAGAAAATAGTTAATGCTGAAGAGTCTTTTAAGTTTTTCATTACAAATGAGTGATAATAATCCTATATGGGCAAATGCGGTAGGTTATACTAAATGATACATGGTAGACTGTATACCTGGCAGAATTATAGTTGCTGTGAAACAGCATTTTATATTTTTTGATTCATGGGTTGAAATTTTCTGTCTTTTTTTCTTCGGATCAAATTAATCAAATGTTTAGCTCAGGCTTACCTGATCCTGTATCAGGATGGCATTTAACCAAAAAAAAAAGTGTCTTCTTTTAGACTTTATTCCTCTGAGAAGTTGAGCATCTTAACTTAATTAAACTTAATAGTCACTGAAGATTGTCAGCACAGCAAGAGATCAGGCTCTAAACAGGCCAAGATGGCTGAGGTCTGTGAGAAGCGCAGGAGTTCTGTGCGTGTGAGTTCCTGCAGTGTGTAGATTGTGGGATAATGTTACTGTTTGTCTTGCTCTTGCTTGGTTTCTGTATTAGTTTGATATAATTTCACAAGCTGCCTAATGAACGATTAAAAATACCCACTAGTTGTTCCCTGGAAACAGATGTGATTTCATGCCTGAAATAGGAAGAGAGAAATGAGGCTCTTTAATAAAGAGAAAAGGAGGCTTTTTATTTGAAGAGAGCTGCTTGAGGGCTGAAAGAGGAGAAATAGGGATATATTATGTATAAAATTGTCAGAGACAGCTAAAAATAAATTAGTTCATTTCTTAGGCCATTTAAGATGTAAAATCAATAGCATTCTGATAAAATAAAGACTTGTTGGATTGTTCTAGATATCTTCTATTCTGACATGACAGAAATAAGACTATATCAGATGATTTCAGATATCTTTGGCTGCAGTTTGTAATTTTTTTTTTTTAGATGATACTATTGCTCTGGAAGATCTAAATAAAAATTGCCAAGAGAATCAAGCCTCTTCTATAACTCCTGGAAATAGCTCTGTTTCTGGAAATGTTTCAGAAGAGAACATCATGTCTCGTACTAGCACTGGCTGCCTGGATACTGTATCTCATAATTCATGATTGGCCATCTTAAATAGCAAATTCTACATGAAGGAAAAGGTAATAAATTATGCCTTGGAGTGTTCCATTCTTGCATTATATTGGACCAAACATCTTTAGACCACTGGTTGTTACTGCTCCTAAGACTGATCTAGTATCACTCAACTTTTTCTTCAGATTAGGGTTGAGACTTTTCCCTTCTTGTTGCCTACTCCCCTCTTCTCTCCCTACCACCAGAATGGGGAAGACAGGAGGCAGCATTTTATTATCAAAGACATATGATTTTTTTCCCCTCAATGTCTAAAAACCTGCCTGGAAAAGTCAAAGCAGTGGTCTAGAACACTAAGAGCTAGACTTTATTCCTGGTTTGATTGCTGGGGTGCTCTGAGGTGAGTCGCATCACCTCGATACCATCTTTCTCACTGGTTGACTGTGGAGAGTAACACTGACTACGTTACCCGTTTTAGTTATGAAGATCACTATGTAAACAATAAAACAGTATTTCACCACATTACAAGAATCTCATGCATGAGCTTCTGCTGCCTATACTGGAAAGTCAGCAGCAGGAAGTTGCAATGGGAGTCCGTTTCTGTAGGTGTAGTTTTTCATAACTGTGCTTTTCTTTACCTTTTCATTGTGTGTGACCAAATGCTCTACTGAGTATTACGACGTTCCCGAACATGCCCATTCTCTCCTTGCCAATTTTTGCACCCTTTGCACCCTCAAGTTTGGTAACTTGGCAACATTTCTCCTTCTCTAGACCTCATGCTGCTGGTAATAAACTGATAATAATTAGAATATCCCTGTGAGACTTGGTTATCTGTTCTGTGTTGCCTGGCATCCCTGTGCCTGGCAGTGACTGTCAGTTGGCATCTGAAGAGGAGTCAAGAGACAAGCAAGGAGGCTGTGTTGGGACACTTACGAAAGTAGAAGTGGAATTTTAGAAGGCTGCTTAATTTACCATTTTCACAAGGAGGTTGGGTGGTTTTTTTTTTTTCTCTCCAGTTTAACATTTATCACAGCAAGTTCTGCTGTTTGCTGGGACTGCCCTGGCCGTGTGGTCTGTCGCGCTGGATTCACGTGCGAGCAGAGCTCGGCTCTGCGGCTCCCTTCTCCCTTCAGCCCTTCTGGCGGACAGAAGGGTGCAGTTTAGGTTACTAACCTGACAGGGAGCAAGCGGGTAGTCTTCTGCTGGGCTGGCTGGCTGGCAAAACAGATGAGTTTTGCCAGCCAACTCATCAGGTCCAACTAGTGCTAAAACTGGGAGAAGCGAGCAGACAGGACTGTGCTGCTGAAAACAGGGAGAGGAAGGAAGTGTAGGATTTCCTGGGAAATGGTGACTGTGATCTTCTCCATCAGGTCAGCCCACACCATGGAATCATCCTTTCAGGTGTGAGACTGCTTTCATGCTTGTTAGGATGTGAAACACAAATGTAGATGGAAAATATCTCTCGGAGTTTTCAAGAGACAGTTTTAAGTGTCACTGGTTTTGAATGATAGGGACATCTTTCCTCACCACAAAATCATTATTTTATGCCTGTTGATTAAATCAAACTTACCAATAATGATGTCCCAGAGGGGCTGTAAAACTATTCAGGTGAATGAATATAAATGTTCTTCTGAATTAAATTTCAAGCAAAGACAGAAATGAAGACGAAGAAGAGAAGAGAGGAAAAAAAAAAAAAAGAAAAGAAAAAAGAGAGACAGACAGACAACTGATACATTCCTACTCAAAGCTTTTTAAATTACAGGAACTAAATGAAGATAATGCTATCATTCCAATCAGTTTGGGTTTGAGAATAACTATTACTGACCAAATGCAACTTAATCTGTTAGCCAGATGATCATGCTCCTGAATTGAGGTTGTGCAATGGTGCTTCTACACAAGTGAGACAGTGAACAGGTTTCTTGTTTCTTTGTGAAAACACGCATAGATGAGGGTTAACCTCAATCTGTTCAGAGCTTTTTTTGTTGTCTGCAGCACTGGCAGCATATTGGTATTTGTTCTGGAGATTGAGCAAGAGATAGTGATTTTGAAAAACACTGAGAGCAGTGAAAATAGTGTTATTTTAGTGACAAGAGGTTCTTCTGCAACCAGGACCCTGCTGTGTTCAATACTGTACAAATATAGAACAAGAAGAAAAAAAAAAATGCTTGCAGTTTAAGGGGATTTTGTGCCATCAGGAACTCCCCGTGCCGGCAGTTGAGGTGCAGCAGCCGTTTTGCAATAACTACATGCAAGACCCTTCCCTTCACAGCAAACCCCATAGATCCTATCCCTGTGTTTGCCCCTTGGATGCACAGCTGCTGCAGCTGTGGAGTAAATCAGCTCTCTGACCCCATGCAGAACCAGCCCACTAAGGCGTCTAAAATGTTTTTAGTCCAACTGTCAGGCTGGAAAAAAGTGTCCTAGAGCAACACAACCACTAGGACACAGGAAAAGAAGCAGGAACGTGTAGCTGCACCATGGAGAAGAGAAAGCGTGTTATAGGAATGACATGTTAGCACATCAAGCTTTAGGTTCATCAGAGATTTAAGCCAGTATAAGCAGAAGCTGATGCCAGAAGAAGTAGTCTTCTTTTTTCACCAGTAATTCCTTCTGCTGCATTGCCCTCTTGTATTATTATGAGTATTGGCCTAGCGAATGCCAATTGGGAACTGATCTTAGTTTAAATACATAAATAAATATTTTGTGTTAGTAAAAACTAATTATTATGAAAGCTGAAACAACCAAAGAACTCAAAGCATGAAATTGCTCGTTGGGAACGGACTGTGTATTAGTGGACAGAAAATCAAGCTGTGAATGGGCTCTGCATGCAGCCATACACAACAGAGCAGAGCTGTTCTGCATGCAGAGACCTCTGCGCTTGAGCAAGAGCTCTGCTCGGGCCCTTGCCCTGTCTTCAGATGTTCCTGTGACCTGTGAGAGGGCATTTGCCGAGCACATCCAGCCCCAGAAAACGGCTCATTTGAAAAGGAGTGCAAGAGACTGGTAACTATGTCAAATCGGAGACCGGAGCTGTCACCGATAATGAATGAGAAGTGATAGGAAGCGTGAAATCAAGCCTCAGAAAATTATCATGCTAAAAACTTTTAGCTTCTATTTGATGCAGAAGATAGAGGCACAACTGCGTTGCTGCAAAAGCAAGGGTGCCCTGCAAAGTGAGCAGGAAAGAAGTCTGACCGGGTTTCCCAGATAGGGATAAAAGGTGGGAGGAGAAACTTAAACATTGAGATTTGTGGCACCACTCCTGCTCTAATGCAGAAGTAGGAATCTTAAAAAAAAAAAAAAAAAAAAAAAAAAAAAAAAAAAAAAAAAAAAAAA
>VWPW01021749.1:0-33784 GCA_013389825.1 Crypturellus undulatus
ACAGTCCCCTGGTGTATCAGAAGCTAAATCCAATTTTCTCGAGCAAATCCAAGCCCCAAAATCCACCCCCGCAGCCTGCCCAGATGGCAAAGTCATTGTTGGCAAAAGGTCTTGCTAAGTAAGAAAACATCCAGTGATATTTCCAGGACAGACTCCAGTTGCTCCCACACAGCTCAAACCAAGTCCTTGTCCACAGGCCCTCCCAGAACTACAGCCCTTAGGCTGAGCTCCCAAAGTAGTGAGCATCTGCCTTCCTGCCCATTTGCTTCCTACTCCTCCCAGCACAGCACTTTGCTGGATCCCAGCGCACTCTCCCAGGGCTGCATCAACCTCATCTCATAGGCAAAAAGCCAAGGGGGAACTGGATAGCCAGTGTGCCCAGCCAGCAGAGCACAGCCCCGCTCTGCCCCAAACCAAGAGCCCGCAGACCTGGAGGGTCGTGGAAGAGGTTGACGACGCTCTTCTCGGGTGTGTTGAAGAAGGCAGTAGCCATGGAGTTGTACTCACCATCAGCACAGAACAGCTGAGGGGGAAGGAAACAGCAGCAGCATTAGAGGCGGCAGAGCCAGGCTGCCCTGGGGCAGAGAAGGCTGCCAGGCTCGGGAGGAGACAGTGCCAGCAAGAAGGCAATTCCTATGCAGCCAGCGTCACTGCGCTCCCACCCAACTATTCTGCTGTTGAGGCACAGAAGTGCCAACTGCAACCCAGACAAAGTTCATATCTTGGAGCTGGGCATTACAGGGAGAAGGAAACTGTGGGAAAACTCCAGAATCTGAGACATTCTCACTGGGTCAAGGCATGGGCATTACCATAAAGAAGGAAAAGCAAATGAAACTGGAACAGAAGTGTTGTTTCTTTATGTTCCCAGGGCCAGTAGCTTTAGATATTTCTTTGCATCATTAAGTAAAAGGTCCAGAGGGGAAGTTAAGGGCTGTAGGGCTTATCTGCACATTTTCCACGCTACCACATTACATCTTCACCCATGGGACAAGCTGCTAGGCTGGCTGGTGACTACACATTTGCCTCTGACTTTGCCAAGCTAAAGCTCAGCTGAAGACATCACTGTCTGCTCTTCCAAATGTTTCATTTGGGTTGGCCAGCAAAGCAGTCCAAACTGGCCAAGTTCACTGCACATCTGCTCTCCAGCCCTATCCAGATGGAAGCCACTAACTACTACGGGGCAGGAGGAAAACCAGCAAGGCCCAAGGCCACAAGAACAAGTGGGGGCTCATCTCCACGCTCAGCCCTCAGGCTCGATCAGGATCTCCCAATTCTGGGTGTCCCAATTCTCCAGCATCTCCTACCTGCAGGGGATAGGCCACACTGCTCCCCTGGATGGGCTGGCAGTCTCTGGAGCAGTAAATCATGACAAACCCCACAGCCGCTGTCACCGCTGCGACCAGCATGGCCTCGATCACCTGGAGGCAGGGCCGGTGGATGTACCTGGGGAGCAATGTCACACATTGCACACAACGTTACAGCCTGGCTCTGGTTGCAAATAATGCTTCCAGGGAGCACAGAAGGCTCCAACCGACCCATTTTCACCCGGTTTAGTCACTACGAGCTCTTACCTGATTCGAAACATCGTTAACCAGTAATTCAGGGCATTGAACAGGGCTCCAAGGATCCCACCTGCAAGGGCAAAAGAGTAAAAACTCAGCACACAGGCAAAACTCGAGCAGAAATGTTGTATTTGCTGAGTAGCTTCATTCTTGATGCCTCTGGACAGGTCCCCACAGCAGCTGCACATAGGGCAGAGGTGACAGAAAGCAGCCAGCACGCAAGACCCAGCACCCAGCAGTCCTGAGCACTGCTACCTTTGCATGGGCACAACGAATAGGTGCCCTCCTCTCTTTCACTAAGGGCATGGACAGCTCGAGCACTGCAGCTCTCTTCTCGGGTCTTTTCTTCCATTCTAGAGTTTAATGGATTTCCCACTCTCCCCAGGAAAATGGATGCAAAAGGTCTTTGTGTCCAGATGAGCAACAGAGGAAATTATTCAGACCAACTGAATTAAAAGAGCAGAACTCTTACCAACTACTCCCATAAATATGAAGATTGGAATTTCCTGGATTGTGTATCCCATTTTCTGGAAGCAAAATAGACACAGGCTTCAGGTCTCCTGACACATCTGCAACAGTCAGGAGCTTCTCTCCTGGCCCTCCCAGCATCCAGCCCAGCAGGGGCTACAGGGCCACCTCTGCTCACAGTTGCTGCCACCCAGATTTACCTGGACCCTTTGCTGGGGCAAAGCCCAGCTTAGCCCTTGGACAATGTTATAAGAAGGACTGTTAGCCCCAGCCACCTGGGGTTTCTTCTAAAGCCCCCAGAGAGCCCTCGGGGGTAACCTGTGCCATACCTCGCTATCAAACCTGCCAAAGTTGATGAGCCCAGGGCTGGAGAGATCCCAAGCATTGCCATGGTAAACACTCAGGACAGAGTTCAGAGTGAACGTAGAGATCATGGAGGCAAAGAACTAGAAAAAAAAATGCAGCTCGGGTCACTGCCAGACATATTCAGTGCTGCTCCCCCATCACGCACCTTCCTCCTTACCCCAAGCACCCCCCGAGGACCTTGGGCAGCCCTGGGCACTCAGGACGTGGCAGAGGCCACCTTCCTTGGGGCACCATGCTGTGGAGTTTACAGCAACCGTGGGCTCACTCCCTTCTTTTGTCTCTCCACTGCTCTGCAGCATGGCCCAAAGCAGCTCCCTTGGAAAGGGGTCAGCAGCCTCAGGAACCAAGATCCAGCTCAGTCAGGTCCAAATTCAGCCCATGGGGACTAGAAGGTAGAAGGGGATTTGGGGTGCCCTGCTCCCTGGGATGCATTAGATGGTCCCTAGGCTGGGGCAGGGATGTAAAGAAGCACATAGCTGCTGTTGTATCCAATCTCAAAGGTCAGCCCAGCTTGTGTTAAACAGCTCAGGCCTTCCTGAATACCACCAAAATGCAGCGATCTTATAGGAAAAGAGCTCCTGAGGCTTTAGGGGCAGAAGAAAATGTCAGCCTGGAGACTTGTCGGGGGGTCAGGAGGCCCTCAAGGGTGTTCCAGTGAGCCATGGGGTTCTTTGGCATGGATGCCCAGAGCCTTCAATTTACCGCTTGTGATTACAAGCACTTACAATTCTCCATGTCAGGAACTGGTTCCAGAAGGAAGCCCCTTCCTCTAAGCTGAAGAGAACTCCCCCTGCAAACACAAGACACAAACACCTTTGCGGTGGGTGTGTGCCAGGGCCCCTTGGCTCACAGCACTGGCCAAGGCAGCTGCAGCCACCTCAGCCCATGCACCCCACACTGCCCCAGACGTTACCGACTCCACAAAGGGACCCACATCCAGCTGAGCCATCAGGGATGTGCTACTGATCATGACAAAGCCCTGTCACTGTCCCTCTCCATACCAAGGAAGGGACATTTGACAACAGGCAAAGACAAACCCTCTGTCTTCCCAAGATCTGCTTCTGGATGAAGGCACAGAGTGCTCCCTCAGCAAGTTTGCAGATGATACGAAGCTGGGAGGAGGAGCGGATACTCCAGAGGGCTGTGCTGCCATCCAGAGGGACCTGGACAGACTGGACAACTGGGCGGTCAAAAACCTCATGAAATTCAACAAGGCCAAGTGCACGGTCCTGCACCTGGGGAGAAATAACCCCAGACACCAGTACAGGCTGGGGACCGACCTGCTGGAGAGCAGCTCTGCTGAGAAGGACCTGGGCGTCATGGTGGATGACAGGTTGACCATGAGGCAGCAGTGTGCCCTCGTGGCCAAAAAGGCCAATGGCATCCTGGGATGCATTAAGAGGAGCGTCTCCAGCAGGTCGAGGGAGGTGATCTTACCCCTCTACTCAGCCCTGGTGAGGCCACATCTGGAGTACCGTGTCCAGTTCTGGGCCCCACAGTACAAGAGGGATGTGGAGCTGCTGGAGAGAGTCCAGCGCAGGGCCACGAGGATGATCAGGGGCCTGGAACATCTGCCCTATGAGGAGAGGCTGAGGGAGCTTGTTCAGCCTGGAGAAGAGAAGGCTGAGAGGGGATCTGATCTGTGTCTATAAGTGCCTCAAGGGAGGCAATGAGGAGGATGGGGCTGGCCTCTTTTCTCTGGTGGTCACTGACAGAACCAGAGGAAATGGCCATAAATTGAAGCATAAAAAGTTCCACAGGAACTTAAGGAAGAACTTCTTGATGGTGAGGGTGACAGAGCACTGGAACAGGCTGCCCAGAGAGGCTGTGGAGTCTCCTTCTCTGGAGATCTTCAAGACCCGCTTCAATGCAGTCCTGAGCCACGTGCTCTAGGTGGCCCTGCGTGTGCAGGGGGGTTGAACTAGATGACCTCTAGAGGTCCCTTCCAACCTATGATTCTATGATTCTATGATTATGGCATGCAACAGCGCACACTGGTGGCAGGCTGGTGTTTGCAGCCAAACAGCAGAATAACTGCTTCCCTTCCCAGCCTTGCCAGACCTGGAACTGTGAGGATGGCATCAGGTCTTCAACTCAGAGAGCTCTCCTGACCCTGCTCCCTCCTTCCAGCCTCCTCAGGGAAATCACCATCTCTCCCAGCTCCTACCAGACACATTTCTATGAAAATGCTCTTCCTGTCTGTATTGAGAGGGTGACAGCAGGATGCTCTGTAATAGACTCAGGTTCCTGCAATTCTCTAAGCAGATCCTCACAGTCACCCCATGCAAGTGGGAGCCACCTCCTGATGTGACCTGCACCCAAGCACCATTCAGCATCAGGACAATGGAGTCACATACCCACAGGGGCACCAAATGCAGCTGAGACACCAGCAGCAGCTCCAGCTGAGACAAAGTCCCTCTTTTCTGTGTCTCTGCGGAAATACTCGAAGATCTGAAACACCAAAGCGAAGGCGAGTTCAGGGCAGACCAAAGGCACAAGCCTAGAGGAAGAGGCAGGCTGCTGGGCAGAGCTAGGTGGGTTACTTCCCTGTTCCCAAAATTTTTCAGTGGATTTATGAACTCAGGTCCAAGGACATGGGTAGGCTGCATGACCCCAAGGAGCAGCCAAGTTCGGGCACTGATGGTGGCACAAAAAGAGATTCAGGTAGTAACTGATGGGAGACCAGAGCTCCCTTTCAACATCCTAGCACCTACCCAAAGGGGTCAGAGCTCCGTGGCCCCAAGACAGGCTGCAGCATCACCAAGCTGGGTTCTCCAGCAACTCAACCAGGTTGCATGCTCTGCTGGCCCAGAGCCAGCCTTCCTGAGGCAGCTGCCACCCAGCTCACTGCTGAACACAGTAGCGCTCAGTTTGTCATGGAGAGCGGCCAGCCAATGCTCACTTATCAGAACTGCCTGCACAGATGGAAGACTGTTCCACCAAGCTGCCCTGCTCCTAGATGCAGAGCTCTGCCCACTCCTCCTTTCCAGAGTGCACATCCCTTAGATCATGATCTTTGAGGTGCCATAACCTGATGGGTCCTAAACAACAGCAGAGGTGAAGGCCCCTTTGCTGGAGCTCACAAGAGCAGTTGGAGTCTCACAGTACTCCAGCCTCTGGGGAAGAGGAGAGGAGAGCCGTGGCAGCAGGAGCACCTTACAGCAGAACAGTCTGTCTGCTCTTCCAGACCCACCTTGAAGTCTCGCTTCAAAGACGTGGATCTTCCTTGTGAGATCCCAGCTGCAATCACCGCCCCCGAGTGAATCATAGGTCCTTCCTATGGAGAGAAAAACAGGGTTAGACTGGAGGAGGAAGTAGTTCTGGCTTTTCCAGGCTCTGAGGAGTTTTGAAAGCTGTTCACCAGGCCACAGCTCTGAAGAAGTCAGAGGACAGCATTCAGCCACCCCACAGTAAGCCAGACCTGTACCAGCTCTGTCTATACAGCCCCAGGCCAAGAGGATTTCCTTCCAAGAAACAGAGACCTTGCATTTTCCCCCTACTTCTTTCTAGCAGCAGCTCCTGCGGCCACCTTCTCTTCTCACCAGCAGACAGGGCAGGGGATTACCAGGGCTGGTTTCTACAAATTTAGGAGATTTCTCAAGCAGGCCAGGACCCTAGCAGGCCAGAAAGACTAAGCACGCCAGCAAGATCCCAGTAAGGCACCCCAGGTTCTCCCATCCTCCATGTCAGGGGAGAGCCACAGGGACGGCCACAGATGTCCCCCTTCCCCAGATCCAGACATGCTGCAGCTGCCTGGGCCACCAGAATAGGGAGCACAACCGGGAAGACCCCAGCCCCAGCACAGAGCCAGCAATGCAAGCTGAAGCACACGTGCCCTGCAGCAGGTCCCAACACATCAGCAGAGAGCTGAGGAGCCCCTTGCACAACTCGCCTTTCCAACAGCCAGGCCTCCGACCACCGAGAGGATCACTCCGCAGACTTTGATCACCAGGGTCTGCAAAACAGAAAGAGACACAGGGCACACTGCAAAGGCAGCACGAACACTGTATGCTGCTGAATTGGGACACTAGATCATGCACAGGGTAGATTGTAGCAGCCATGGGGGATTCACAGACCCAAGCAGCCAAAAAAACAGGAGGCAGAAACCCAGGAACCTTCCAATTCTCAGCCCTGTATCCATGCCTGTTGGGACAACTGGGCTGGCCAATATTCCCACCCCTGTGGGTCAGGCCCTGTCCAGGGCAAAAATTCCCCAAAGCCTCTTCCAGCCCCTACCTGGCACTGAGCACAAGGACTGCAGACACCAGCACAGCAAATTAAAGATTTCCCTGGGCAGCACAGGCATGAACAGTTACGGATGAGGGTTGTCTTCACTGGGAGCCCAGGCCAGCTCACAGCCCTGCCTTAGCATGAACAGGGAAAGCCACAGGGTACAGGGACACGCGCTCAGTCCATCCAAGCAGCAGCACACCCAGAACACACACGTCTTCCAAGCCTCCACATCCTACCTTCAGCCGGACAACGTGTGGGATCTTCACACCGTTGAGATAGCACTTGATCTGGGGAATGCCACTGCCAGCTGCTACAGGCTGTGGACACGGAGAGACCATTAGTGGTTGCTAAGTACAGGCCAGTGCAGTAGGGACCTGCTGGTCACCTTGTCCCATCCCTCAGCATTGAGCACATCATATACTTTCTCAGGGAGGGTAAGAGCTGAGGCCAAAGCCTAAAGGCTTTGGAGATGAACTTGAGGGAGGGGCTGCCACCATGCTTCTATGAACATGCTTTCCTTAAGGGCAGACACTGCAGGGATAAGGGGCCTGCTGGGCTCCTGCAGGACACCAGTGTTCCCACCACTGCTACTCCCACTATCCCACTGCAGTGTCAGGGCAAGAGGCTCAGCGCTGTAGAACAGTCACACTCAACAGAAGGAAGAGATTTGCAAGAGAGCAAGGGCAAAGCTGAGTCAGCATCGTCTTCCTTGCAAAGTGGCTCCACATAAAACAATCATCCATATGACCATAATCTGCCTCCAGAAATCATCAGCTACTTGCCAAGTTCTTACAGAATGGGACTCAGAGGCACTTTACCAGCTTCTCTCTGCAAACGTTCACACACACATGAAGCGGAGAGCCTGGACCAGGTCAAAGGCTTGTGTAAATGGACACACTTCAAGAGCTGTGCCTGCTTCCAAGGCTGGAGCACGCCTCCCTTCCACCACCTATGCCCCAAGCTGCTGGGGCTGCAAAGCAAGGGCAGCATGTCCCGACAGCTCAATACCTGAGAAGAAACTTTACACCATAACTGGAGCCATTTCCCTGCCAACACCAAGGAACTGCAGGTAAGAGCCAAATCAGCAGAAATGCTGGTGGTGTTGCACATACCTGCATGTTTTCTCAGAAGCCTGACAGCACCAGTGCACCCCAGTCATGCCCCAAGGACAGACTGACCCACACGGTTCACAAACCCATTCCCGGTGCAGTAGTTTCTCCTACTAGATTTGGACCCTGGCTAGACATGAACCTGCTCCCTACGCTATAGGCAGAGTGTCGGGCAGAAGGCACAGGGCTGCGAGAGACCTGAACTCTTACCTCTGAACTCTTACCTCTATGAATGCAACGATAACAGAGCCCACCATCACCACACTGGCATTCAGGGTCGCCCAGAGCAGTAAGGAGAAAGACAGACCCCCTTTCTCTGTGAACTTGTCGATGTCTGCAGAGATGGCTTAAGGAAAGGGAGGTATCAGCTGGGTAATATCTCTCCCACCACAATGGGATGTCATCAAGGTGCTCCTCAGCCTGCAGCAGACAGCAGACCCTGCATGCGCACCACAGGGTCTCTTCTGTTCCTGGGGTGCCCAGACACAGGTCAGCACTGCCAAGCTGTCTGCCCCTGCACAGCTAATCTGGCCCACACTGCCAAACCCATGCAGATGAGCACTTCCATCTCCCTCAACATTTCTCTCGCAGCCACCAGGAGCACAGGACGCAAGACACCTCTGCAGCAGACCACACAACTCCCGGGTAGGTAGAGGCCAGGGCTTTGTGCTCCCTGCTGCTCCGCATCCCTGTACTGGAAGGATACTGTCCTTCACCACACGGTACTTCAGCCCCGCCAGGTTCTCCACCACAATGTCAATGAAGCAGGCGACGAGACCGGTGAGGATCCCGATCATGGCACAGATGACCCAACGCTTGATCTCCACTGTCCGGAATGCCTGAGACACAGACAGCCATAAGATCCTGATGCCACGCAGCCTGGCATGCAGGTGCAGGGCACAGAGCGTCAAGTGCAATTCACACCACCAAGCAAGCTTCCCCATGAGCACCATCTCCTTGTAGCATGGAGAAGCCCACCAGCTGCTCAGGAAGCAGCCAGGCAGCAGAGGAACAGCTTCTTGGGGCTTCATGTGAGCAGGATCATCTTGTCAGGGCCTTGTTAGGATGTGTGAGCAACCAGGGCTGTAGCCAGACTTACCGCATGGTTTATCCTCCTCTCCTCCTCCAGGAACAGCTGGTTTTCACTGTTGTCATAGTCCAGGCTCTAGTTTAGAGATGAGAGATGCCATTAGTGTCTAACACAAGGAATACACCTGTGCTAGAGAAAGGCTAGATTCAGAGCCCCATTCCTGCCCCTCTGCATATCCCTACTCCAGTTCTTTTTCTTCCCTTAATCTTTTCCTTCCCTTCCAAAATCACTTTGAGGGCAAACAGGGATCTTTCAGAGCACTTCACACCAGCTTGGCCATTGTAAGCTGCCACTGTCACCCGCAGTTATCACTCTGTCACCTGCTGCCTCCCAGAGGGCAGGTCCCAAGGGGCAGCAGGCAGAGAACTAGGAACTCACCTCATACTTGAGCGACAGCAGTTTCTCATTGTGGGGGATCTCATTGGGATACTGCCGAGGGAGCTCCGTCTCCTAGAGGACAGTGATATCCAGGTTAGAAGAGCCAGGCCCAACCTCCAGATGATCCTCCCCTTGCACAGGGCTGGTCCCCTGCTCCAGTGCTGGAGAAGGTCCCTGATTATTTGAAAGCTGGAAGACACTCAGTGACCAGTTTCTGTAGAGCAGCTTTTAAGTGCAAATACCGTCAGAGCACGTGTGGTGGCTGCGCACATTAGCCCTTTGGAAAGCCACATCCAGCCTTTCCCATTTACGGAAGACGCCCTACAGAAGTCACTGTGCACTTCCCTCACTAAGAGTAGGAGGTGGGAAGGAAGGCAGAAGAGAGCCAAGAGGAAGCAGCCTGTGATCAGAGCTGGCCTGGGAGTGAACTGCCATTGCTCCCAGGGATCTGCCTGCCACCTCAGCACCACCCATCCCCACTGGGGTCAGGAGGCAGAGTCCCAAAGAGCACATCACCAGCTCCCAAACTGCAGCCACTCCTGCAGCTCCACCTTTCTCTGGCTGCGATACTTCCTGACACCAAGGCAGGGGTATCATAGCACTAGGACCAGATTAACACTCAGGACAGGCAGGGAGGATTGCAAGCACACAGACCCTGGCTCCTGACAGGGGACCAGGATCTGGGGTCATGCTCCACCAGCCCCATGCCGGTCACAGTTTTAGGCTGCCTGATTTTAGCTTTCACATGTGCAGGCAGTCCTTGCCAGGCTCCTCCTCAGCCCTGGAGCAGGACACTGTGGTCACGGGTAAGGCAGAGCAGGGAACAGGCAGAGGTTTTGCACAGTCAGGTACCAAACGCTGCCCTGTCAATAAATTGTTGTGCTGGTGTAATCTCTGAGTTGCTCCATGCTCCCAGTGGAGGGCAACATTTCACCTCTGCAGGAAATTCCTTGAGCCTCAGGCAAGGAGCTATTTCAAGCAGGCCTGCATTTTTGGGCAGAAACCAAATTCTATTTTCCAACTGTCTTCAATCATGCAAGCTTTTCCTAGCTCCGAAATAGGGCATTTGTCAAGGCAGCAGGAGGCCCCAGCAGCGCTAGCATAACGTTCTCTGCTCTGGTCACTGCAATACAGCAGCATCCAAAGTACACCCAGCCTTTTGTCCCAGGCACTGAACAAGGGCTGGTTTAGCCCACATTAAGATTCCCACATGGAATATTCAACAAAATCCTCCTTCTTGTTTGTGCTACCAACAGTTCCAGAACTGAGACAAGAACATCTGTGGAAAAAAGATTTTCAGGCACATGTTGTGGTAGGGAATAACTTGAAACCTGAGCATTTCCACAAGAACAAAGTGTCCTAACTGCGCTGCTTGCCCAATCCCAGCAACATCCCTCTCTAGCTGCCATCACAGTACAATAAAGATCTGCACAGCCCCCAGTCTCCTCCTGTGTAGTGTGAGGACAGACACAGCGGGGTTTGCTAACCGAGCACAGCTCGTGCATGAACACTGGCTGTAGAGATCCATAAAGGAGTCCATGTGTTTGCCCAGGATCATCGTGGCTGTTCCCTCCCTTGCCTCCACGGATCAGGGAGGCTCAAGAGGTCACACTACAATGAGGACATTGCCCATCATCCCACCCATTTGCACATCCAAGGGGGACAGCAGAGCTTGGGGCGGGACAAGATCATAGTGTATGGGCAGCACCTAGCCCGTCATGCCAGGTACGGCTGCCCAGCATGGCAAAGCGGCTCGGCACATGCGGAGAGCACCGGTACCCTGGCAGAGCCCACGGTGGCCGTTCCCTAACTGCGCTGCAGCCCCAGGCTCACACAGCACTTTCCACCGGACGAGTCCTGGATTGGGAGACGACAGCAAGCAGAAAGCTCTAAGTTGCTCAACTCCCAGACAAGTGCAACACAAGGAGCTTCATGAGAACGCCCTGACATATTCCAGGAGATCCCGTGCCCCGGGGCACTGCAGGACTTTTCCACTTGACATTGCTACAAGAGGAACTTCCCGGCAGGGACAGGCTGCTGCTGCTGGCCTGGAAAAGCACAGGGGATCGGGCTGATCTCAGGCCAGCAGTACTGCCAAGGTGAGCCTGGGAAGGTCAAGGTTCCCCACACCAGCCCTGGAGGAAGTGCTGGCCGGTCTCCCAGCGCGCAGGTCCCTCCCTGGCCACTCACACTCCAGCTACGGTGACACCTGCAGTGACAACCCCTTTGGTGCCTACTGAGGCTGGCTGGATGCAAATACAGGGGAAGCAAGAAAGTAGAGAGGGCAGAGCCCAACATAGAAAGCAAAGGGAAGAAGGGAGACCAAGGCAGCCTGCGCTTAGTCCCCAGATGAGTCTTCAGTAGCTTCTGAGACTATTTTTGGCTTCAGAGCTCCAAGTGCCTTTCAAACCAGAACGAGTCCTCTGGGTTTAAACCTCTGGGGCTTTGTGCTTCTGGCCACTACTTCTCTTCTGCTCTCTCCTGCCACTACAGTGCTCAGCCCAGCAAGGTCTCTGGATGATGCCCCAACCCCTCAGTTACAGTGGGCACAAGCACTCAGCCTTGAACTGGTGGGAGGAAACACCACACAGCAGCCCTTGTGGGCCATGTCGGGGAAGTGAGGAACAAGAGCAGCACTTTGTGCCATTGATGGAAGAAGGTAAGGGGCCTATGAGTGTTATTTCACAGCAGGGAAACAACACCTGCCAGTCCCTTCTGCGCCACTCACCAGCTCATGGACGTCCTCATTGAGATCCACATTGCTCAGCTGCCCAATGCGCAAGAAGGAGGAAGGAGTGAACTAAGAAGAGAAGGGAAAACGAGGTCAATTCATGGCTGCACCATGACCACATGACTCGGGGAGGTGTGTGGCGGCTGGCCGAGGGGCCGCAGGGCTAATGCGCTCCCACCTCGCTCCAGGGATGCCCTTGGCCAAGGGCAGCCCAGTGGAGCCCAGTGTGTCCTCCTGGAGGACACACCAAGGGGCCTATGGAATGTGCAGTGTTGTGACCACATCAATACAAGTGGGATCTGCTACCTTGAGCTCCCCAGGGACAGGAGCAGTCTCCTGGGGGGTTGTGCAAGCTCCGAGGTAGAGAGCCAGCTCGGCCTGGGAAGGCACCAGCCTGCAGCAGCTTATTGGGGTCAGCAAGCGGAGGCCCTGAGAGCTGGCGAGTCCACACAACCTCCTGCCTGGGGACACAGCACCTCGGTGTGGCAGCCAGTGAAGTGACCCGTGCCAAGTGGCATATTTCATGCTCCCTTGGAAAGCGGCCTGCTTAATTCAGAGCTAAATGGCTACGCTGCTCCAAAGCAAGCCTGGACTCCTTGGGCTGAGTAGCCTCTGGCTTTGTAGCCTGCAAGAGGCCAGAGCCAAGAGGCTGCTCCCATCTGCTGCAAATGCGAGACAGTCACGTCCCACCTTCCAGACGTCACCTTGTGCTTCCCCCAGGCAGGACCCTGTGCGCACACGCACAGACACACACAGAACTGCTCTGCTTGCAGGCAGGGTCCACCCAGCCCTCCAAACCCAGCAAAGCTGGAAGCTGCTCTACAACTGGTCAGCCCCTCAGCTTCTGCCCATAACTGCTGGAACAGAGTAGGCTGTGGCAGAAAAGACAAGAGGACATGGATGCACCACATCCAGCTCTATCTCCAGAGCTCGGGCACTGGGAACCACAGCTGGTTGGAGAAGCAGTTCAGGCTGGGGAGATGTTTCCTGCACACCCCACAGAGCTGCGTCTGCAGCCTGCCTTGCCCCTGAATCCAGGCAGGGTCCTGTTCTCTACAACTACCTGCTGGGATGCTGTTCCCCTCAATAGGGTCCTCACACTCACTTTGTGTGGAGGGCAGGAGAGAGGTGTGCAAAAATCAGGGATCCCAGGAGTGTAGGGTTCTGCCTCTCCATAGTCTTCTCCCTGCCAAATCTTCCTGCCCTGGCCAGGAGCTGCTCGAGGTGTCTGGAGAGCAGAGACCTCTCCAAACTGAAAAGGGTCTCTCTCCAGTCACCAGCACAACCCCAAAACCACTGGGGCTATTTCCTCAGCACAGCAAACAGCCCCCGGCACACTTTGCTCTGCCGCTCAGTCTGCAGGAGCAGCTCCCAGCCAGGGCAGAGCCGCAGCGCTTGCATCTCGCTCAGATCTCTGGGCACATCCGGGTCCCCAGCGACGTCTGGGCTGGCTGCCAGCAAAACACAAAAGGAAGCAGAGCGTGTTGTTCCAGTGCAGACTCAGAGACACCACTGCAGGCCAAGGGAGGAGAGGAAGAAAGGAAAAAAAAAAAAATCCTTTACTGATGAGCTTCTCACTGGAAAGACAGGTTCTCCTTTTGGTGGAAGGCACTTGGGGCTGTTACTGGCAGTGTAATTGCATAACACCAGAGTTTTTCACTATTTTGGGCACTTCTTTTAGCTTCCAGCCAGAAGACACAATGACCTGGGCTACGACTGAGCCCAGCTGCAGCTAGGCAGGGCCAGGAGCAGCCCCACCAAACCCAGCAGCAGCCCAGCTGCCGTCTGGTTCTGCTTCCCTTCCTGCCACCATTGCGAAACACGGGGACACGCAAGGCCGTGGAGGCAGAGTCATCTTAAACACCATTTCTCAAGATTAAGATCTTCCTCTCTGTGCCTCTCCTCAAACTGGAGGACAAATGTGCCTGCAAGCAACAGCACACGAGGCTGCGAGGTGCCGAGCCAGCAGCCCCAGATCAATCCCTGCTGCTTTAATCCCCCCACAGATCCCGGCTGGAATGCGCAGGCCGCAGCAGCCGCACACGTCACTGCTCATGAAGGATGTCCTTTGTGCTCACAGCCTGACCTATTTCCCATTTCTCCGTCTGTTTCAAGTTCTCCTTTGCACTCTGACCAGCTGCCGGGTTTTGCCCCAGCTTCTCAGACTCACAGCGATGCCCTTCCAACCCCAGCAGCCTGACCCGCCATGGACCCGGACATCCCGCAGACACCCCAGCCCAGTGTCGCCTGCCCAGCTTGCATGGAAGACAGCACGAGGCCACAGGTCTAAAGAGCAGCAGATCTTCCCATACAGAGGCCAAACACAAGATGCTCCAAGTGTCCAACCACCTAAATTTGGGGCATACGTTTCCTTAGAGTGGGCTGCCCTTTGGTTCTGACCCATCATGGCTTTACAAACCTCTAAAGAAGCAGGTTTGGAATATGCCCAGAGATTGCTAACGTTAATACTCTTCAAAGCTTCTCCCTTCCGCAGCTCATGCCTTGCTGGAGCTGCAGCATCCCATGCGCCAAGCTCACTAACGTGGCTTACACCATCTCACTATCCATCTCCCTTCCACCTCCTTCCCATTACCACAAAGTGGAAGATTAACCTGGGGGGAGAATATCTGGTCCCCAAAGCCTGGTTTCACCCTGGCAATTCGGCACATGGCAGACGCTGCTCAGCCCAGCAAAGGATGGAAATAGACACTCGTGGTACCGGTGTGGGCTCCCGTGTGCCACACGCACGCAGAGCTGTCACCTCCACGAGCAGACAGTGGAGCAAAGAGGTTTCAAATAAATGTTGACTCAACAGCTAGAATCTGCCTATTCTAAACTCATGAGGAATTGCAGTAAGAAAGAGATTTAGCTAGAGATCTGAAACACCAGGTTCTGGTTAGACCCCCAGCGGTTAGATCATCCAGTGACCAGACTGCAACTGTTTAGTCTTGGTCCCAGCGCTGCTTTGGAGCTCAACAGAAGCATTGACAGGGGCAGGAGACCCAGCACAACTGTTACGGTCCCACATAAGTTAAGTGCTCACATAAGCCACAGGATGTAGCTTAGGCAAAGGTAACTGGGCAGTATTTCGCAAATTTGATAAGCCACACACTGTGCTTGATACTGGCTATGCTCTGCTTCAAAGCAGGCCAACAACAAAGCAAGCCCAGTTTGAGAACAGTGGAGCAACTCCAATCAAGGCTATTTAAAACACTTGTGGAACAAACACTCACTGTGTACACAGCAAACTTGTCAACTTTGCTCTGAAGAACCACAAATAGGGACAATTTAACTCAACTTCACAGCTGATTTCCACGTGGATGAGCCAAAAAGGCCATTCCCTGAAGGACATCACCCACACCCAGCTCTACACAGGACACCCTCCCAGGCTCCCTGCCTTATCACCACCCTGTTACACACTACGGATTCTGCAACCTCGTGGCTTTCTGTTATCAGTGAGATGAGGAACACAGCACAAAGCACTGAGAGCCCATACCACACCATATCACATAAGCAAGGAGAAGAGAGGAAGGCTTCCAGCACCCAGGCCAAGCACGTGTTTAACGGTGGGGAGTAGGGGAAGCCTCACCCCCAGGGACAGCAACGCGAGGGGCAGCCAAGCCAAGCTCTTGCATCAACTCCCTTCCCACCACGCAAGCCCAGCTGCGATGGGCTTCAAGCAGCCATCCTGGAGGAGAGCAAAGCGCTCAGACATCCCCAAAACACACAATGCTCCCCACAGCAACACTAAGGAGATGAGAGCCCTCATCTCTGGGCTCACAGGGGAGGGAGAAAACACTCGGGCTCTCAACACATCATCACGTGGCTGTAATTTTGCTGTCAGACAATTCACATGGGGCTGTGCGAAAGCAAGGGCTCTCCTTGCCCTTCAATCCAGGAGCCCCTTCTCGACCACGAGGGTCAGCGCACATCTTGCCCTCCAGTGTCCTGCTTTTCTCCAGGTTCCTTTTCCCAGGCATTGTCTTCTCCTCCTGTGCTGCTCTGCAGAGCAGCAGCTCAAGGTTACAGCCCTGCTCAGCATCGCTGCTCCTCAACACAAGGGCATGAAGCAGCAGCCACCAGACTGGCTAGAACAGCTCAAGGAGGCTCCTGCCATCGCCCAAGGCCGCCTGTTTACCAAGGAAGTTGGCTGTCCCCACAGCACCCAGGGGAGGACACATCCCCTTGTGCTGGTACCCATGGGATGCATCAGCCTGGAACCAGTGCATCTCCAGATGCCTCTCCCACACCGGCTCCTGCCCAACACCACCTAATCGCAGGAAACATCAAAACCCACCTAGCCTCAAAGGCAGCATTTTTTTTCAATGTAAGTAACAGGAAATAATAAGATAACATGTACAGAATAAAAATAATCCAGTAGCAGCTCACACATCTGAGCCTCCACCGCAGTTTCACAACCGCTCCACAGCGGGCCAAGTGCACATTACTCAGTTTCATAAATCCCCTGTCAATGCAGCCCTTTTCAGGTATCTCTGGAACATGAATATCACACCAATTTCAGAATCTTCTTACAAGGTATTTTGGCCCAAATACATCCATCATGGATAGTGAAGGAAATATCTTTTTTTTCCCCCTCTTTAAAAAACCCCTTAAGCCAATGATGAAATTTGGCTGCTCTTACTAATACCATCCATCTGCTTTTCAGACAGGGAGTCAATATGGAGCACACAACACGGCAGCGGGGCCACCCAGGCGCTCAGCCGCTCACCAGCCTCGCGGCCCCATATGGGCAGCCTCCCACTTCCCAACAAGTCAGGATGGGTCCTGCAGATGCCACGAGGCCCCAATGAGAGGGGAAGTCTCGTCCAGCTCCGGAGCGGGGCTCAACTCCCCTGCGGGGAGGCTGGCGAACGCAGCGCCTGAACAGAGCGAGTCCTGGGCCGTAGTTCTGTAGCGTCCCCCTGTAACCCTGTTTATCCAGAAAAATTGTCAAAACAGACCTTCCACCCACACATTCTCCATCTCTTACAGCAGTTAACCAGAGAACTAATGGCCCATGTTTCCTTCTGTCATTTTAAGATCACTTTCATTTCCACTAAATGACCATGTGAGAAAAGTGAAGAAAGCTCCACGGTGAAATTTCTAATCTTTCACAGTAGCTCTAGTTCAGTCTTGGCAGAGAGACTGGGGCCATTCAGCTCGTGGGCAGGGGCCCTGTCAGCACTTTCTGTCCCCCAGCCGTATCCCTGGGCTGGGGCACTGCCTCCCTTCACTGTGTAAGGGGGCCACTAACAGCTATTCAGACACAGCAAGGCCTCCAGCGGCCCCATCCCTTCCTTACACATTTCACGTTGTCTGAGAGTCTGAACAGCCGCAAGCCGAGCACGGGGCTCCACGGAACTACACAGCATTAGGTCACAGGACTACTGTGCTGCAGAAGCAATCAGGCTCCACTAAGAAGGGCTCTAAATGCTCCGGCTGCTGCCAGGAAGCCAGTGCCAGCTGCCCAGCACAGGCACAACTGGAGCCTGAGCCAATTGCCCTATGAGGGGACACCGTGACAGCAAACACGCAGGCAGATCAGCGGAAACAAGTCTCTCAGCACTGCACTCCCTTCAGCAGGCAGTTGCAGGGACATCCTCAGAGCCACCAGCAAAACCACCTTCCTGAGGAACTACAGCCAAGAGATCTAGTTAATCCCAATTTTAACACGCTGGCATTTCTGAAATCTGCAAAACTAACCACGTCGTCTCCAAGGCTAACATGTCCTGTAAAGCTATCAGGTCCTGTTGCACCAATTTTAAAGATTGCTTTTTACATCAAAATACAACAGTGCAGCCAGATCTCTGCAGCCAGCCATACCCACCTGGCAGAGCTGAATTAGAAGCTTCCAGCCTAATGAGTTCTGTATTTCCCTCTAATTAATTTGCTGTTCTGACTTGCCCAGGAACAAGGCAGCACAGACAACACATGCGCTGACAGCTGCCAAAGGCTGGCCTGGCACTCTCACCTGTTCAAGTCTTCCAGCAAACTTTTCATGGGAAGTTTGAGTACACTGTTTGGGGACACAGCCCATCTCCCCCCAGCGCTCACACTCAGACACCCCGTGGCCTCAGTCTAACATTCCCTTCCACAGCTGGCCCAAATGACAGCCCCTGCCCAGGCACCGCCAGCCAGGCCAGGCCAGGCCCTCCAGGCACTCCTTGGGCTCTGTAGCACACACCAAGCGCCTCTGCAAGAGACGCACTGCACTTCAGCTAATCACATAACACGTAGAGAGGAGGTGGTCCCACAGAGCACAAGCAGCAGCCTCGAGTTACACCAGAGAGGTGCCATGAAATGAAATGAACTGTCCAAAATTAAGCTGCAAGACAGAGGTGGCCTCCCCACACTTATAGCACGGGGGTTTAGCAGCACAGACCCTTGCACACTGCACCAAGCGCAGCAGCAGGCACAGACTGACCGGGTGCTCCCGGGTGTCAAGGCTGACGGGCACCAGCACAGCCGCTCACCAGGCAGCCGTAGCCACTGCGGAGCACCCGGAGCAGAGCTGCAGCCAGGCCCGGGACAGGGGCTCTGCGCCCCACGACGGAACCCCACGGCGGCTCCAGCCTCCGCCGCAGCTCGGGAGCGGCTGCTCCGCACCCAGCACAGCACCCGCCGCGGCTACCAGCGCCCGGGGGGGACAAGTCACCCGGTGCTGGGCATGGAGCAGCCCCCGCAGCTCCGCGCGCGCGGCAACCGCCGCTCACGCGCTACCGGCGAGCGGCCCCCACCTGCCGGGCGCCGCCCGCCCCGGGGCCGGTGCCGTTGAGCAGCGGGGTGGTCTCCCCCGCGCGCCCCTCCTCTTCCTCGTCGTCCTCATCGTCGAGGTCACGGCCGGACCACGACACCTTCTTGGCGACGTTGGCCATGCGGGGCGGCGGCACCGGCACCACACGCTGCTCCGCCGGCCCGGCCCAGGCGCGCTGCTCACCGGGCGCTCATGTGACCGCAGGCCCCGCCGTCACGTGAGCGCGCTACGGCGCCCGCCGCGGGCAGTCCCGCCCCGCGGCATCACGGGAGTTGTAGTCCCGTGCCAATGGGGGCTGGCGGCTCAAGGGGCGGGACGTGGCCCCTGCTCGTGCCGGTGACACCGGCGGCGCCGCGGGCTCCAGCGGCAGCCGCAGCCCTGGTCCAGCAGCCGCGTGCAGCGGGCAGAGACCGGACACGGTTGTGACACCAGTGACAGGCGCCACAGCAGCGAAGGGGGCAGGAAGGTGCCCAAGGTGCTGCGAGACCCCTGGCCGGAGCTGCGAGGGCTGGGCAGGGCGAGCAGACCCCGTCCCTCTACCCCGCTGGCGCCGCGCTCCCCCGGGGGCTTCCACGCGGTCCCGGCCCACGGGAGCACCGGGAGCCTCCCCGGGCCCTTCTGAGCTGCTCTGTGGAGCCGGCCCCGCTCCGAGGCTGCTGCTGCTGGGCACTGGGTCCAGCGCCTGGCTCCTCCTGCGCTCCTAGATGGGACACTCTGCGCTGGCTCCCGCTGTGTCCGTCTCCCGGGGCAGAGGCAGCCGGGGGGAGCAGCAGCTCCCGCGGCTCTGGCTCATTCCCAGTCACGGGCTTTTCCGTGCGCTGGCTCTGACTCAGCGGGACACAGGGACACGCGGTCAGCATCCACCCGTGACTGAGCCTGAGACACAGCACCCCCCCGCAGCACCCGGTGCCCCCCACCCCACTGGAGGAGCTGAAGCACCAGGATGTTCCCAGTTCAGCACTGGGAGCAGCACTGG
This sequence comes from Crypturellus undulatus, assembly GCA_013389825.1. Taxonomy (NCBI): domain Eukaryota; kingdom Metazoa; phylum Chordata; class Aves; order Tinamiformes; family Tinamidae; genus Crypturellus; species Crypturellus undulatus. The sequence goes on from VWPW01021749.1 coordinate 19,668, forward strand.
GGCTTTGGAAGGAAGCAGCTCACGGCAGCAAACACACACAAATGTTTTGGTGTAAAAACAGCCCAAAGCCCTTCCCGTGTCGCAAGCAGCTCTGGCTGCAAGGAGGCACACTGGCCACTGTCACACATCCATCTTCCCTGGGATTTTTTATCTGACAGGGATAACGACAAAGGGAGAGACGAAAGAGGAAAAAAAAGGTTTCCACTCTGACCAGAGTTTCTTTAATAGCAGATTAGTAATAGCAATAATTTGCTTCCTCTCTGGTTGGGAGACCAGGAGACTGGGCTGGCCGAGGCGACCCTGGCCCGCAGCACAGCTGTGCTCCCTGCCAGCACCAGGCTGCTCAGCCCCGTCACTTGCTGCCGCTGGCCTGGGGACCTGGGGAAAGCAGCTCTGGGGAGCTCGCAGGCGGCTCCTGGAACACACAGCTCCACAGGGAGATGCAGCGGCACAACGGTACAAGCAGGGCTCTGCTCTGACCTTCCCTCCAAGAGCTCCGAGTGGCCTGGCCCCACAAGGAGGTCCAGGACGATCTGCTGGTGGCTCTGGCAGCTGCACAGGACTCATGCCAGCCGATATGGAGACAGTGGGTCACAGTCTTTGGGGACTTTTTGGGGACAGTCTTTGGGTCACAGTCTTTAAGTGGGATCAGAGGAGCTGCTGGACAAGCAGCAGCTGGGGCTGGTTGTGGACAGCGCTCCCGGACTAGACTTGTACTCTGGCTGCCAAAATCTCTTTTATTTTCAATCGCCTTCTGCACTTGTGCCAAGAAACACACTGCCCAGCACTGCCGACTCGCTGTCATGTTCCCCCTGGAGCTGGCATTGGCAGCAGGAGCACAGAGGGAATGAGCACAGGAGGCAGCACACGAACACCATCCCAGCCAGTAGGATGCAGGAAGTTTATAACTGTCTCTGGAAGCCCCCTCCACCTGCTGTCCCTTCGCTCCCGGGGAGGAAGCAGCTCCCGTCTGCCAGGCACCACGATCCAACTTGCAGGTTTCTCACAAGCAGCGCTCGAGACAGGCGCACTCGACCCTGCGCACCCAGCCCTGCAGGGAGGCATCTGCCAGCGTGAGCAGCGCGCCGGGCGGCAGCCCCTGGCCAGTGGCCAAGCTGGCCACCTCCCCGGGCGTGAGAGCCCGGCTCCAGAGGGCCAAGCCGGCCAGCCGGCCCACGAAGGCTTCTGAAGGGTCAAAGTCACCGCCGAGCTCATCCTGCTCCTGGCCCAGCACCAGGGAGCCGCCAGCGGGAATTTCGTAGCCCTCCTGGAAGCCGGAGCCGGCGGCCAGCACCCTCCTGTCCACGTAGAAGCGGAACTTGCCCTGCTCGGATGACCAGGTGAGGCAGAGGTGGTGCCACTTGCCGTCCAGCAGCCGTGTCACCGGCAGCTCCCGAAACTCCGGGTCACCAATGACGAAGTGCATGGAGCCGGGCAGGCCCCTGTCCCAGCCGTGCACCACCAGCTTGTTGTCATTGTCCTCGGTGGCGTAGGAGAGCAGGGTGCCGAGGTAGGGGGCCGGGGTGCTCACCCAGGTGCACAGCGACAGCGCCCGCAGCCCCACGCGCAGCCCCACGTGGACGACGGCCACGTTCTGCACGGAGCTGTTGGGGAAGAGCAGCACGGAGCCCACGCCGCAGACTGCGGAGGAAGGGAAGCAGCGTGGGCACGGGCTGACCCCAGCGGGCACGTGCGATGTTCACGTCCCGGCCTCCCTGCATCCTCATCCGCGACACCGAGGCCGTGGCCTAGAGCCCTGCACGGGTGTTGTGCGCAGCCGGCTGTGCCTGAGGATGCTGCGTATTTGTGTCACATAATACAGGGCCCCAGTGAGGCTGCAAGGGCCAACGCGCCTGGTGCTCTGGCACAGGCTGCACAAGGTCTGCAATGTGTCACTGCAGGATTTGTAAGCAATTCCCCCCTCTTATGATCGAACTAAAGGCCATGCTGTGCCTTCCAGCCCCTCCACAAGCTGAGTACAAGGAAAGCCCCGGACATACTTGTTCCTGGCTGCTCCAGAGCTGGCAGCTGCTTCTCATGGATCCTGGCCTCACTGGGGAGCATCTGTGCGGTGGCCGGTGGTCCCAGTGCCACATCCTGATGGTCAACAGCAGCCTCCCGGAGCTCTGCAACATTCCCGGCCTCGTCCAGAGGCCGCTCGCCCTCCTGCCGCAGTCTCCCGCGCTGCCTGTGCCAGGCCTGCAGCTTGCTGGCCTTCGGCGGCCGGCCTGCTGCCCGGGGCTGCCCCAGCGGCTCGGGGAGCGCCCGCGGGGGAGTCTGGCCCTGTGCTTCCCGTGCCGGGGCACCTGCGCGGGCGGCTGCTGGCAGCTCCTGCCGCAGGCGCTGCCACGAGCCCGCGGCCGGGTGCGCCAGCTGGCGCGTGAGGTTGGCGACGGGCAGGTCGCGCAGCTCCTGCCGCTCACCCCACGCGGCCACCTGCCTTTCCAGCCTCCGCACCTTCCTGCGGAGCCGCGTGGTGGCGGTGGCCACACGGGCCAGCTCGGCTCGCAGGGTGGCCCGTGTGTCGTGCAGGGCTGCGGCCGCCGCCTCGTCCTGCACCACCAGCGCCCGGAACCGCTCGTCGATGTTGTAAGAGATGTTGTAGTTGCTGGCGATGGCCTGGAGCTGGGTCAGCGTCACCTCTCGAAAGCGGCGAAACTGCGAGAAACGGGTGTGGGGTGAGAGGTCCCCACAGCCCTAAACGCTCCTGCCCCAGGCGCGCCGCGAGCCCTCACCTGCTCCTCGAGTCTCCGGAGGCGCTCGAGGAGCGGCCCCGGCCGCGGTGCCTGCAGCAGGCTGCCCTGCAGGCAGAGGGCTGCGAGGAGCAGGCGCGCGGGCAGCATCTCCGTGGCGGTGCGGCCCAGAACCGGCCGGCTGCAGCCCCGTTGCTGCCCTGCCGCCGTCTGCACCGGGCTCTCAGCCAGCTGGGGCTCCCGGGCCTCCCACCACTCTGCCTGGGTCCAGCCTCCGCCGAGATGAGCTTTGCAGATGCCTCTCGTCTGCCCCAGCAGCCAAGTGTAGCAGCCGCCGTGGGTCATGCTGGTGCGAGCTGCCCCCGCACCGGGGAGCATGGACGGCGTGTGTCCCCTGCGCTCCTGCTCCCGGCGAGTGCGCAGGGCGGCCGCTGCAGCACCGCACGGAACTGCGTGGGCTCGGGGTGCGGGTGAGGAGGAGACCCCGGCAGTGCAGGGTGCCCGGGGCTCGCTGTGGCCCCGCTGTGCGCGGGAGGTGCAGTGTGGACAGCGGCACCAGTGCGGGCGGGGCGCAGCGGCACCAGCAGGACACGGCAGGGCACGGCTGGGTGCCCGGCTGCACGGGACGGCAGCGGGGCTGCACGGGCCGGGCACGGCCGGGGCTGGGCACGGCGGGACCCACGGCGGGACCGGGCGGGACGCGGCGGGGCGCAGCGCAGCGGGGAGCTCGGCGCTGGGGGCGGGGCTTGTCGTTCGGGGGCGGGGTTTAGTGAATGGGGCGGGGCTTGATATCGGGGAGGGCGGGGCTTGCGGGGTGGAGGGCGGGGCTTTGGCCGCTCTGGTGTTTGGGCTTTGCTGCATTTGGGGCGGGGCTCGTGGCCTTGGGGGCGGGCTTGGCTGCATTGAGGGCGGGGCTTCTGCGGCACGGGGCGGGGCTCGGTGGCCCTGGGGGCGGGCCCTGGCGCCGTGAGGCGCCGCCCGCGGCCCCGCGCTCTACCCTTGACCGCCCGCGGGGAAGATGGCGGCGGCGCTGAGCCTCGCTCGCCGGATCGTCCCTGCAGGTCGGCCCCGCGCCCGCCCCGCCGACGGGGCCTCCCCGCGCCGCCCCCGGCCGCGGGGTGACCCCCCTTGTGCCCCTGTCCCCGCCCTGCGCCCCGCGGTGCCCCACGTCCCCCTGTCCTCCCCCCACCGTAGGGCAGGTTTGTCCTCCGTGTCCCCCCTCCATGCGTCGGGGTCTCCCCATGGGCCCTGGTATCTCCCCACCATGGGGCAGGGTGGTCCCCTGTGTGTCCCTGCTGTGGGTCTGGGTGTCCCTATAGCCACTCATATCTCTCTGCTGTGGGTCACAGTGTCCTCATGCCCCATCACGTCCTCCCGCTGTGGGGCAGGGTTGTCCTCTCTGTCCTCCTGCTGCAGGTCACATTGTCCCCATGGCCTCTTCTGTCCCTTCTGCATGGGCCAGGGCTTTTCCCAGTGTCCCTTGCCATGGGTCAGGGTGCCTCCATGTCCCCTCTCCCATGGGACATGCTTCCCATGCCCCCTTTCCCTGCATTAGGACATCCCCCTGCCCCACATCGTGAGCGGGCTGCTGTGGGGCTGCCGTGTCCCTGTGCCATGGGTCGGATGTCCCCATGTGCCCCGCTGTGGCCGCGCAGGGCCGCGATGAGGCTGCACGTGCCCGACCCCACCTGCCTCTGCCCCCCAGGCCTGCAGCCCCTCTGCAGCCGTGCCCAGGTGTGGGGCAGGAGCGCCCGGCGGCACCCCGGCCTCCTGCTCGCCCAGAGCCGAGCCTTCAGCAACAACAAGATCCTGGTGGAGCTGGACGAGGGCGCAGGTACGGCCGGTGGCACCTCTGACAGCACTGCCCTTGCCCTGCGGCGTGCTGCGAGGCTTGACCGGGGACCTTGGACCAGGGAGGTGTACGTGCACGTCCCCGTGCCCTCCCGTGTGCCTGCCACAACGCGGGTTGAGACCTCCCTCGGTTGTCAGGGCGCGTGCGGTCCCGGGCACGGAAGGCCTCCAAAACCCTGACGTGCCAGACAGCTGCTTAGGACCATCGGAGAGGAGTATCTGGGGACGGGACTCTGAGCAGCTGTGGGCGCTGGACGTGGCTGGGTGCTGCATGCAAGCATCAGCTGAGGGTACACAGGGCGAATAGGCCTGAGGGTAAACAGGTTAAAAAGGCAGGGTAGGAGTGATAAAAACATCAGAATCTCATAGATTATTGAAAGTCTTAGAGGTTACAGAGAAATGTCCTTAATTTGCTTTACATTTCCTCAAAACTTTTTCAATATTTTTGTGAAATATTATTGAAAGGAGGAAGGATTATTGTGAGTTATGCAACGGGAAGGAAAACACGGTCCTCGTTTAGGACATCTCCTGCAGTATTTGAGAGCTGTTGGTGTCCCTACTTTGTGTAAAGGTCGTTTCTGTCAGTACCATCCAGATATCTGTCCTTGGAGTAGCTATCATGGGACTACCAATCAAAGGGGCCTCTCCCTAGCATTTTGCAGGGGATTGATTTTGGTTGATGGGCCCCTGGTCCTGTCATCACACTGTCCCCAGCCTGGGTGAACTGTCCCCAGCTGGTAATGGCAGCTGAGCAGGGTGCCATGCTGCCTTCAGGCTTGCAAAGCAGAGCGTTATTCCCCAGGCACAGCCACGGGGTGTTTGCAGTGAGACAGGGACCTCCAGGCGTTGCCTTCGTAAGACTGGTGGGTTTTGGGACAGCCAGCTGGCCACCACACCATGGTGGACAACCGTTCCGCAATAAGTGAGGCACAGCTTGTGGGCACATCTGGTTAAAGGTAGCACCTTGCTTTTGCTCCAGCACTGGGTCTCTTTGGAAAACAGCTTGTTCACTAGGGCTAAAAGGAAATGATCTGGGATGGCTGAGAACACAGGAAGGCAGCTGAAATTCTCTCAGTTAAGATAAGTGTGTGTGGTGCAGGTTGTGGTGGAAAGGAGGTTGTGATAACTTCATGTTTGCTGTGACACAGGTGTCGCCACAGTGAAGTTTAAGAGCCCTCCTGTCAACAGCCTCAGCCTGGATTTCCTGACCGAGTTATCCATAAGCTTGGAGAAGCTGGAGAACAACCGGGCCTGCCGCGGTGTCATCTTCACATCCGTACGTATTGTCCTGGGTTTGCAGCGCGAGCTGCAGGGCAGCTTGGCCAGCGTGGGCCTGCCCTGCTCATGCTTGGGCTCCTGGATCTCTGGTCAGAGGCGCAGGAAGGCCAGGACACAGCTCAAATGAGCTCCAGAAACAGGGCCAGGAGAGGCTTGCAAAGGCTGTTCTCTTTGTGGCCTTCTCTAGCACAAGAACTATAACAAAGCACTGTCTTTGCTTATTCAAACGAAATCTGCGCATCTGCAAACTTGGCAAATCTCCTGAGATCTTTTGAACTGCTCAGAGGGGGAGGCAAGGGGAAGCCAGCACTCATTTCAAGGCATGATGTGTGTACTAGGCGGTGCTGGAGGTGGGACACAGCACGTTTTGTGCTGTGTAACGAAGGTATCCACCTCGGGCATCTCATGATGAGAAATTGTGTTCCAAATACTGGGGAATCCCGTCCATGAGAATGCTGAGGAGATTCTTTCCTAACCCCGGAAGACACTGATTTATGTCAACTTTCTCTTTCTTGGGAGTTCCAGGATGAATGCCTAGAGGGTTGAAGGATTGTCACTGAGCAGTGACTCCCAGTGATGTCTGTATTTTCCTAATTCCAGGCCATCCCCAATGTCTTCTCATCTGGTCTGGACATCACCGAAATGTGTGGGAAGAGCACGGAGCATTATGCAGAGTTCTGGAGAGCTGTGCAGCGGATGTGGCTCGGGATCTATGGTTCCAACATGGTGACAATCGCCGCAATCAATGCAAGTTCTTCGGAGATGCCTTCCTAGCTGCCCTGCGTGGCCTTACCCTTGCTGTGGCTTGTTTGCTGTGTATGGGCAGGGACTGCTGAAAAACCAGGCTTGTCAGTGCTGAGTGAAATACTGTGGCAGGATGTCAGGGCAGCATACCTGTGTGCTGGGTTGGTGCCCTGACCTGAGGGATCTTGCAGGCTCTGCGTAAGCTCTGTGCCTTGCACGGGTGTCATTAGTAGCATGTGCAGTGCCACAAATACTTGTCCTCAGCCCTTTGGTCAGCGATACATCAGACCTGGGCAGTGCAGTGTTGCCTAAGTCCTTTGAGTTTGTTCCTTTAATTGTAGTTCTTGCCAGGAGGGAACCATCTGAATGCCTTTTGAGTCTCGAGGTCTGTAGATGTGTAACTAATACATACTTGGAGTTTTATTTTCAATACAGTACCACTTTGGCAGTGCATGATTGAAGTGATTATCACAAGGCAGTTGGGTCTGTGACCAACCAGTGCAAAGATGCTCCAAAAGTGAAGGTGTGAGGTATTACAGACCCTTAAACAAAATTTCTGTGGCATCTTGAGTTAAAAACTCATAAGCGAATGCCTAAACAAATCTCCTTTGCAGGGTTTGCAGCCCAACTAGAGAGCAAAACTCAATGGGAACAAATCAAGTAGTCAGATTTTCAGTCTGGGAAAATGCAAAAAAAAAAAAAATAGAGTAAACTCTGGTAAATATATCAGAAATCTTATTTAGTGGCTGGTTTTCTGTTTCTTACAATCTTTCAAATCAGATAAGCAGGGCCTCAGGGGATATCAGCACTGTCCCTGGAAGCTCCATCATCCCATGTCTTCCCTGTTCTGGAGGATACAACAAGGCTGCTGGGATAGGATGCCAGGGATATTTGCAGAAAATGGGGACTGACCTGGACTCTTTGCCTTTGGCAGGGATCCAGCCCAGCAGGAGGCTGTCTCGTTGCTTTGTCGTGTGACTACAGAATCATGGCTGACAACCCCAAATTCTACATTGGCCTGAATGAATCACAGCTGGGCATTGTGGCTCCCTTCTGGTAGGCCAGTGTCTTTCACTTCTAAGCTCATATGCCAAGTTCATCTTCAAGGAGTTTATTAATAAGCTTTAACTGGTCACAGAAATGTAGCTATATGTGACCATCCCAAGAGAATGACCAGGTAGTCTCAGCTACAGGACACAAACAGCTCAGCACCTCATTTGTTTGTCTTGTCCTGTACATGTCTGAAACCCTTTTGGGTTGTGGAATGATCTCACATTTTGCAGCCTCTACCAAAAATAACCTCAGTTTCTGACTCTACGCAGCCTGCGCAGAAACTGATGCTGGGAAACCTTCCTGGTTGAGCTCAGCCTGAAAATACCATTTTCTGTGGGTACCTGCAAAATCCCACAGTTGTACAGAAGACCTCTCAAAGCATAGAAGCAGTTAATATACTGAGATATAGACTCCTTGACCCTGGCTGCACTNAGGACACAACCAGCTCAGCACCTCATTTGTTTGTACATCTCTGAAACCCTTTTGGGTTGTGGAAGGATCTCACATTTTGCAGCCTCTACCAAAAATAACCTCAGTTTCTGATTCTGCGCAGCCTGCGCAGAAACTCATGCTGGGAAACCTTCATGGTTGAGCTCAGCCTGAAAATACCATTTTCTGTGGGTACCTGCAAAATCCCACAGTTGTACAGAAGACCTCTCAAAGCATAGAAGCAGTTAATATACTGAGATATAGACTCCTTGACCCTGGCTGCACTAGTGGGCACAGCTGGGACCTGTGCGGTCAGAGTATATAGAATAGTTCTCATTGAAAGGACACAGGGACTCTGTCAGGATAACACTAAAAATGGCTCTGCTTGCCAGAACTTGCAAAAAGTACTTTGCTGACTATGTCCCATGCCTGGGAAGTGTTACCAGGGCACCAAAGCAGAGGCTCTGGGGTAAGCAGTGCTCTTAGCTTTGATGTCTGGGTGCAGCTGCTGCTGGGCGTCACTTTGCCTGACCATGGCTCTTTCTCCCTTCTCTTCTAGGTTTAAGGACACGTTTGTGAATGTTGTGGGACACCGAATTGCTGAGCGCTCCCTTCAGCTGGGCACCCTTCACCCTGCACCTGAGGCCCTCCAGCTTGGCATTGTGGACGAGCTGGTGCCCCAGGAGAAGCTCCAGGACAAGGCTGCAGCTGTTCTAGCACAGTGGCTGGCTCTGCCTGGTAAGACACGCACCTCCTGCTGCAGACTGCTGCCTTTGGAAGCGGGGATCAACATGGAAGGATGTGAACTATGTGGGGAGGAGAGGAGCTGAAACTGGTGCCTGGGTGCTACATAGCAGTTGCCATTTAAACAGAATGTGTCATTGTCTGGGAGGTAGGAAATCTCTGCAGAGCAATCCAGGAAGCCTCAGGCTAACAGAGATGTGCTCACCAATGGACCAGAGCTGGACAGTGTGTGCTGGGTGTGCAAGATGCTTGGCTACGGTCCAGCTTATTCTGCTAGCCCTGCTGAGTTGATCTGGAAGTGCACAAATTCAAGGTGAAAACTCTGCCTGGATCTTGGGGTCCATTGGTGGAGATGTTACCCAGCGTATAATCTAACCCTGCCCCACTGGAAGGAGGGGAAAGTTGTCACGGTGGTGAGGGAGCGGTCAGGGTGCCTGGGTAGTCACACAGTGTTTCAGGGGTTGGTTGGGATCAGCTTTTGGCATGGAGCTGAGGGTGGGGATGAGGCATTGGGACAGACAGCAACTGCAGAGATAAAGTGCTTGTTTGGACTCCTCATGCCAGGAAGCATGTGAGGGAGAGAGCTCTCTGCTCCATACACCCCAGCTGGATCTCAATTAGCCCATCCCATGCCACATGCAGAGATCCACAGTGAAGTCCAGCTACACATCCATCTTTGGCTGATCTTTCCAAAGTAATCTGAGTGAAGCTGGGCAGAAAGGGACAGGTCTGGGACTGTTCATTAGCGTCCCCCCTGGAAAAGAATGCCTAAACCTCTCCCTGGCCCTACTGCCCTGTAATAAGGGTGAAAACAGTTGATCCTTGGTCCCAAATGAGGGGACGTGTCTCTGTTCCGCTCTCCCCTGTCTTCCACAAGGTATCATGCAGATCTATCCACAGAGTCCTACACCAGAGCCAGCGAGCATATCTCTGTGTGGATCCATCTAGAGCAGTAGGTGCTGCACAGAGGAAGGGATTCTGGATTCTCACTTTGTGTCCAGTTGTTATCTCACCTTCACCATTGAAGCACACGTGCAACATTAGTGCAATAAATTTTCATCTGCAGTGTTGTGCATTGCTGTGCCTGGGATGAGCTCGAGGGGACAGTGCTGCTTCCCTTTGTAGAGGATGTTGGACAGAAGCAGACTGTCCTGCCAGAGGTCAAAAGGATTGGGGGAATCTTACAGCCAGAGCACTTTTGTCTAACAGAGTATTTTGTTCAGTAACTGCTATTCTGATCCTGGTAATGTGTATTTGGATAGGGATGAGGTGTGTCCTGGAAGACACAGAGATGGACAGTGCACAACTGTAATTTGTCCTACTAGAGCAGTCATTTTCCCATTGATGGAAACAGATTACAATTTATTGTATTAGAATTTTTCCAGTTCAGCTTCCAGTTAGTGAGTTGTCTTGTGCCTTTCTCTGCTGGTGTAAGGAGCCCGTTAGTGTACAGTATCTCCCCTTCTGTGTACTTGCATATGGTGACAGTGGCCAGCAGCTGGTCCCTACTGGTGGGCCATGCGTGTTCCTCATCTTTGCTCTTCTCTCCACAGACCATGCCCGCCAGATCACCAAGTCTATGATGAGGAAGTCGGTGCTGGACCGTCTGGTGACTCACCAGGAAGAAGATGTTCAGCACTTCGTCAGCTTTACTGCAAAAGAGTCCATCCAGAAGTCACTCCGCAAGTATATGGAGATGCTGAGTAAGAAGAAGGGCTGAAGAGCCTGGCGTCTGGGGCTTGGTACCAGGAGCTTGCGTGACCCGCTGAAGTGCTGCAGTAGCTGTAGACTCTTACAGTGAAGTCCTCTGTACTGCCAGCAACCAGCAAGGTGGTGCCTGCTCCTGTGGCCGCCCTCATCACCCCTTCCCATTAGTACCCAAACAGTGCCTGACACCACTGCTGCCTTTCCTGAGAGTGGGAGAGCTGCTTGCTCAGCCCACCCAAGGAACAGAAAGGGGAGAACATCTGATACCGCTGTGGCCTGAGTCTGCAGGTCTTGGATAGTCTCCCTCCTTTCTAGCACCTAATTGTGAAAATGAGATTTGTCAATAAAGCCATTTTTTGATGAGGCAGGAGATGGATGCTTGGTTTCTGAGTCTGTGTCTGGTCACTGCTTGCTGGTGGCAGAGCGGCTCCCTGACGGCCTGGCCCCACACTCTGGTTCCTGACAGGTCAGGAGGGCTTTGCTGGGAGCAGCACAGGCTGAGGGATCTCGGCACAGCTGCAATGTGGCTGTGCCCCTTCTCCAGGCTGGCACAGGGACAGCGCACGCCCAGGGCTCGGATAAGGCTGCGGCAGGTCCCTTCATGGCGACCAGTTCTGGGAGCTGGAGTTGGGTCGTGTCTGCATCAGCTGGAAGANGTGGCAGAGTGGCTCCCTGACGGCTGGCCTGGCCCCACGCTCTGGTTCCTGACAGGTCGGGAGGGCTCTGCTGGGAGCAGCACAGGCTGAGGGATCTTGGCACAGCTGCAATGTGGCTGTGCCCCTTCTCCAGGCTGGCACAGGGACAGCCCACGCCCAGGGCTCGGATAAGGCTGCGGAGGTCCCTTCATGGCGACCAGTTCTGGGAGCTGGAGTTGGGTCGTGTCTGCATCAGCTGGAAGAGCTCAGGCCGACAGCTTCACTTCGACTGGGAAATGGTCACTGACTGCCAGGGCCTGTAGGAGGGGAGAGGTGGGTTAGTGTGACGAGAGAGCAGGACAAGCCCTGAGCGCCTCAATGGGACAGGCAGGGTGGTGGTGCCTTCCATGCAAGACCCTTCTGCCTCCCTGATATCTCAACCCCCAGGCTCCAGTTTAGCCTCTTCCCACAGAGAGATGCCCAGACATGGTCTGCACTGTGCGTGGGTACGGGCAGCTTGGGCAATGCTCTCTGAGACGTGGGCTGTCTCAGGAATTCTGTGCTAAGTTGCTGTAGAGGTCATTGAAAATCTGCTTTGGTTGTCCTAAGCCATGGAGTCCTGCCCCTAACATGCCTGCCCCTACCTGTGACAGACCACGAGAGGCCTTGCCCCAAGTCTCGTGGCCCCAATGCGGAGCTTCCCTGCAGTGACAGGCAATATCCCCAAATCACCCCTTGTTTTCCCACCCGCAGGTCCTTCAGCACCCAGAACTCCGAGCTAATGGGTTGGGGGCTGGCTGCCCTCTCTCAGGAGAGGTAAGTGCCTCTGCATGGGGCTGAGCACATCTCCGGTGGCTTTTTGGGAACATGGGACTGTGCAGAGGGCAGTGTGCCCTCAGCAGAGCACGTTGGCCAGCCCAGTTGCTATGTGGTTGTGGCTCAGGACCATCTCCAATCTGTAATGAGCACTGGTCTGCCCAGGGCCAGCTAAGTCTTGCTCCCTGCCCGAGCCTCTGCTTATAAGCCTGTCTCACCTCCTCCTGCTCCAGCTGGAAAGCACGCTGGAAGTTGTAAACAGCAGCTGAGTTGGGCACAATGCTTTTCTTCAGCTTAGCACCGCACACCACGATCCTGCAAGGAAGATAAGCTTGGGGGGTGCCACTCTCACCATGCTCCAAGCCTCCCTGCACCGCCCCAGAGCGGCACCACCGGAGCGGTGCCCACAGGCTCTGCCCCTTGTCTCCGGGCAGGCGGGAAGGGGGACAGTCACCTGTCATAGGCACAGTCCGACTTGCCCACGGTCGTGTCGGCGCTGTCGGGGAGCAGCCACTTGAAGACGTCGCTGGTGCGCAGGCGGATAGAGGACCAGTCCTCGGGCCTCACATAGGAGCAGTCGGCATTGAAGTCCCCCAGGAACATGATGTTCTGCAGAAAAGGAAAAGCACAGGGTGGGACCAGAGCAGCACAGGCTGCACCCCAATATGAGCCATCCCCTTGGGACCCCCAATCTCTGAGTCCATGCTCTGCCCTGGAGCGAGATGCAGCACTGAAATGCAGCAAAGTGCTGCAGAGGTGCCACCACCTCATGGTCACATCGCCTCGGCTTGCACAGGTGATGCTCATGGCCAGAGATTTGTGTGGGTGCAAAGGGAGCTTGGAGAGGTGTCTGTGTCTGTCCCTCAATGCCACCCGCAACCCACAGTGCCCAGACGTCCCCGTGCCCCTGCCCTGCTCACATCGGTGTCCCATTTGTTGATGATGTCCAGGTAGACGTCATAGAGCGCGTCGATCTCCGCCACAGCATCGTGCGGCGCCGAGTGCAGCGGCACCAGCACAAACTCTCCTGCCTCTGTTGGGGAGAGAGCTGTGAGCTGGTGGTGCCCCCATCCCCTGTCACCTGCTGTGCCATTGCTCTGCTCTTCTGGCCCAGCCAGGTGGCCCCACCGAGGGTCGCCACACTCTTCCTCACACTTACTCGTATGGGGCGATGACAGCCTCAGGATGAACGGCTCCCGGCTGAAGGTGTCCTGGCGGTCCTCGTACTGGTAGGTGTCCAGCACAAACACGGCCTCCGTCCTGGGGGACCAAGGGGACAGTGACACCAGGGCTCCGCATGGCCCATGAATGTTGCCCTCAGGGCACTCAGCTCCACTGTGGTCCCTCCTGCCATGGGACTTTGACACCCCAAGCCCCAGCAGGTGACACGGGGCCATACCAGCACCCACATGCAGGCCCCCATCCCGCTCCCCATCCCGCTGGTCCCCCCCGTCACCTGTAGATGAAGAGGTACATCTCCTTGTAGCTCTCCCGCCCCAGAGGGCCGCTGATCTCGTAGGCATATTGGGACGAGGATGCGCTGCAGGGAGGTGAAAAAATGGCAGGACCGTGACGTGGCTGGCACAGCGCTGTTTGCCCACCCCTGCGATGGCTGATCCGCGTTCCCAGCAGGGAACTGTCCAGGCTGTCCTCCTCTGCCACCACAGTGTGGGGTGGCATCAGCCCACCGCTCCCTGCCCTTTAAGTGACATGGGCTCCAAACCACCCTTCTGTCCCCACCATGCCATGGTGGCATCTCATAAGCACTTGATGCCTTTCAATGAGACAGCAGCAACCTCCGCCCCAGCCCCAGGCTGTCACCAAGAACTGGGTCACCTTCTCCAATTTGTTTGCTGCCGTCACACTTTTACCCAGGGTGGCTCCAGTGCCCCGCAGGCACCCGCGCCCTGGGCAGAGCTGGGGCCACGTGTTCCATCGGCTGCTTTTGGGTTTTCAAGGTGCCATCCAGGGGCAACAATGAAGGCCCTATGCCAACCAGCCAGTGAAGGGTTCATCTGGCCCCATCACACCAGTTACCTTCCTCTTTCAAGCCTGAAGAGCCAATTTGCTTCCCAGCAGGAGCCATCCNGGCTGCTTTGGGGCTGGTCCTGGCAGGTTTGCTGGGTTTTCAAGGTGCCACCCAGGGGCAACAATGAAGGCCCTATGC
>VWPW01021750.1:7557-31808 GCA_013389825.1 Crypturellus undulatus
TGCTGCTCGGCGCCACGTCCGGGCGCCCCCGCCGTGACGGGCCAGGGCGGGCAGAGGCGGCACCGCGGGGAGCGATAAAGATTTTTTTTTTTTTAAACAAGCCTTGGACGTTTTTACCCTCTCTCCTGAGAGGTGCGCGCTGACCTAATAAAACCTCCCAGTTTCCTCTGTGGGCTTATGTGCTGCTTGTGGGGTTAAATCTGCATTTTATCAGCTTCCGATTGCATGAGCACGCCTGGTTCGGCCTCGGGTTTTGCTTGGATTAAGCATGGGTTAGACGGCTTTGGAGATGTATGGAAGTACATAGATATCTATGGAAATGAAAGCAGTGTTGTACCTAACGTCCTCCCGCACACACACACTCTTTTTTTTTTTTTTCATTTAGCAAAATGAAAAAAGATTAGTTTTAACTTCACTCATTTTTGTAGCCAGATATTTGAAAGTCTCCCAGCCAGCTTATCAGAGTGATTTGCTTGCTTAAGCAGCTCAAATATTTTGTTATGTTAGCCCTGCCAGCCGCACATTCTGCCTCTGCAGGTGTTGATGTTGGGAGACTCCTGCTCCTCCGGCTCCTCAGTTTGTCCCATCGCAGCGTTGGTTTGTCCTGTCAGCCCTCTGGGGTATGTGCACGGCTGCAGGCAGAGGATACTCTGGGCTGTTCCACTGTTTTTTCTTTATGGTCAAACTTGTTTAGGCAGTACTAAAGCCCACCTATTACTAGTTTGGCCATTGGTGTGGCTGGTAAAATCAAATCTTCAAGAGCTATATGGTATCATCTTAAGGAAGAAAAAAAAAAATTAGCTTTTGGAGACTTCTTTGCAGATGGTGTCTGTTACCTGTATTCTCATCTTGTCCAAGCAACATATTTCACTGACATTTTTACCTTTAATGTTACAAGAGGGGTAGGAAATCTGTCCCGATCTCATGGGGACTGATGAGACGGGTGGCACAGAAGGGACGAGGGCCTTGTCTGAGCTGTGGTTGTAGGGGCAGGAGCAGGACAGGGCTCCAGGAGGCGGCAGCAGGTGCAGAGCAATCCTGGCACAGCTCAGCACGGTGCCCCAGCGGGAGCACCTCACCTGCCTTGGCAGGTGCTTCACATCTCACCTTCGCGCTCCCATGCAATTCCCTCACCTGGCGTCCAGCTGACAGGACTCTGGATCCCCACTGCACCGCAGTGTGGAGAGCCGATTGTCAACATCCACTTCTGGTCTCACTTCTGATCCCCACTGAGACACCGGACCTGCTTCTCCGGCCCTTCAGCTGCGACCATCCCACGCTTTGCTTGTTCGACATTAGAGGTTCTCCCTGGGTGCTTTGCTGGGAGATAAACCACCTTTCCGCTGGTCCTTCACACACTACACCCTCAGAGTTTACTCTTTCTGCCAGGTAACGTTTTCCGCATGTGTTGAATTTGTAACTAAGCAAGCTCATGCATGCTTTTTTCAAGCACCACTGCCAGTGTGGTGCTCACAGCTGCTGTATGGCACTGATAAGTGGCAGCTAGGGGCACTCAGTCACTGAAAAGGTGGAAAAAGGGCTTTTACAATGTGGTTTGCATTCTCTTAGAAAGGGGTTGAATTTGGCTGGACAGTGAGGGGAAGAGGTAGGTTGCTTAGTGTTTTCTTCTTCTTTTTTTTTTTTTTTTGGTCTAATTTAACTCCCAAGCTTCCTCAACTTTAAACATTCTTTAAATTATTAAATTTTAATAGCACTTTATAGTCACAATGTCAACAAATGCCCTCCGCATGGTGATGATGCACCACGTACAGTGCACCACTAGTGGTGCAATCTTCTTGCTATCAGGAAAGACCTATGACAGCATGGATCACAGCACGTATGACGTATAGAGAAACACTTACTTGAATTATCAGCCTGCCCATGTAGTGGGAAGCCTGCTTGCATTTGTTGCTTTTTTCTTTTCAATTTACCATTTGTTTCAGATGTTCTTTATTAACTGCTATGTATATTTTGAAGAAGATGCGCAGTTTGAAGTGCATGTGAGAAAAGTGAGCCCCCTTCAGTGTAAGATCCAGCTTTCAGAGTGGATTAGGCACACTTTTAAGGAGTGGACTGCAAACAATTCTGCTATCATGTACAAAAGAAATCCAAGGTGTTGCAGTTATTTTGAACTATTTTTTAAAGAATGAGGTCTGATTTTTTTTTAATGCAGAACTGGAATATATCTTCACAGTGTGGGCAACATACTAAAGCAATTCCTGCCTGGGATTGGTTACCTGTCATATCTGCCCTCCTGTCTCGAAGACATAGTGTCTTGCTGACAAGAGCAGCGCACAACCCTCAGGTAAAACTGTCACTGGGAAAACAATGATATTTTTCTATCTGAGGCGGTGGGTATGCTGCTCAGTGTTGCTGGCAGAACAGATTTTATGCTGGTGACTGTCAGATTAATCTGAGAATTTTGGGCTCCTGACTTACATGATGTTAATATACATATATATTTTTAATAAACTGTCATGCATTCTACTGAAACTTAGCTGAAGTGAGCGGTTATGTCTGAGCTTTTGTGCAACAGTCAATGAGTGCTCTGGCCTTGATTTTTAGAACAGGGGGAAAGGTCCAAAAGAGGGCAAAATTGCTTGAGCAAACTGATCCTCCCAAAGTGCTGACAGTTGTGTCCAGCAGGAGGGCAAATGCAGTGGAGAGAAAAATAACGCCAACGTGAGTATCAGGATCTATTTCGTTTTACATTTGTATCTATAGGCATTGTAATCAGGTGATGAATAATTTATATTAGCTTTTGTTATCTTTAATTTTAAAATAGTTTTGAGTTTGTAGAGAAGTAAAGACCTGATGAAAGATTGCAAATTCGCAGCATAGTTCCTTGGTTCTTCTGATCTGCCTTTGTTGTGATTTTTTTTTTAATGGAAAACACACACTGTGATAAATATGTTCCTAAGGAATGCTTAGGTGTCAGAATAGTTTATTCCCTCATGAGATTTTGATTATTGTTGTATAACATTCTTACATGATAAGTTATTTTGTAGGTAGGTCTTTTTGGTATTTACCTAGAAGATAGGCTCGTGATCGGTGTAAAGACAAATTCATCCATTTTGTGTGTATATAAACTGTCCCAACAGGTTTCTCATATTGAGAATCTCAGCGGGCTTCTTTGAAAACCAGTGTCTGTTGGGAGAATGGCATCGTCTTCATCACAGATCTGTGTCTTGCTGCTGTCTTTATCAGGCTTCACCATCATACTTGTTACTACCATGTCCAACAGATGGACTCTTTCCAGCGCCACGGCCATGTCAGCTCCTACGGACTGGGTTTCGGAAGGTCTCTGGATGGAGTGTGCTGTGGCTGCACAGGGAAAAGTGCAGTGCAAGAGATTTTTGTACTTGTTGAGTTCAGACAGTAAGTTTGTGTGACATGCTTACATAAAATAGAACAATGTGGTTTTATTAGTATATTGCTATTTGCTCTAGTATTCCTCAAAGGTGGCCAGCTTAATTTAAAGTGTGTTTATACAGGTAGTGCTTCTGTGTTTTCTAACCTAGCATGCTAACTTATCTGCAGATAGCAAGAGAAGAATTATCTTTCCATGAACTGGATTTTATTTTACTTGGATTATTCTGCATTTTTTTTATATAATTCTGCCAAACACCCTTTTTGTGGTAAAGGACCAGGAAGGACTGATGTACTTAAGTGCTTTCTTCAGAAAAAAAAAGAACAGAGAAGCATTTGCTGTATACCATTTGAACACTGATGTTCTGGTTAGATTTCTGTCCTAAACAGAACAGTCTGCTTGTTCTTTTACAACTTTCTGAATTGTGCAGTCCTTTTTTAGCTACATTGCCATTGAAGCATTTCTTCAAATGCTCCTTCTTTTATAGATCCCCAATTGTCATAGCTGCCTTTCTGGACTTCTATTTTTCGGGATTTTTCCAGCTGATTTTTTCTTGCTGTGCAGTGCTTAAACCTGGATACTGGTCCTACAAATATCAGACGTGACAGTTTCTTGACACAGATATGGACTCCACTGAAGTCAGAACTTGCAGAAAAAAGTGCAAGGCAGGTTTCTAAAATGTGACTGCCTGAAAACTCAAGATTCTTCATTTGCATGGTTCCTCCTCAGGCCCCTTTGTATTGTAGCCTCGTCTTTGTGGTGATGGTGCCAGCTTGAGAATAAGGATTATTTTATCCTCATATTGCCTTGTGAGAATAAGGCAATATCAGCATTTCATACCATTCCCTTTCAGCTGTGCAGGTGCCTCCTGAAGATATCCTGTGAGCAGATACAAGGAAGGCCCTGTTCATCTAGAAAACTAGATCTGATTCCTGGGAATCAGGGTGAGGAGATAGGACCAGTGGTCCTTCAGGTCTCGCAGCCTCACCCAACAGGCCACAGAGTGACACCAGAAATAGGTAATTTCCTGGGGAGCTGAAGCTGTTGCCTCCCCAGGGATTTTTCTTCACTCCCTTCCTGTAACCCCAAAGTCATAAGAGCAGATCTCTGCTTGGCCGGACGCTGCTGGACCTCCATAGCTGCTTCTCCTAGGAAGAGCTTCTTCAGGCCAGCTTGGGACACACACTGAGGTTGCCTGGAGAATTGGCATGTGCCACAGAAAGGGCAGCTGCTCTTCCTAGGTCAGAGTCAGTGCTCCTATAGTCTAGAACAAATGGACACAAGTGACGGATCACGATCAGACAGCTTGTTTTGGTCAAACATTTAGGTGCTAATTCTTTGATCGTTTTTGTTTGTTTGTTTTGTTTTTCCAACATTTCCATAATGGAATGGTTAAATGGTGCCGAATGAGGAAAAACTCCTATGTTCCATGTCTGTAGTCCAATCTTTGCTGCTTTTATGTGTGTTTTACGGGTGCCCACCAAAATAACTGTCTTAAAGCCATTAGGAAGAGAAGAATTCTTTATGAAAACGTCTCATGGCAGCAATAGAAAAATCTAGGAAAACTTGGTCAAGTTCTCAGCTAAACTCAGTTTGGAGAGACCTGTGAGCAGCACTGATCTCTGAGGTTGCCAGAGTGATACTTGTGTATGGAGGAGTTAATTGGAAGGTGTTTAGAGAGCTTTTAAAAGGGTGCTGATGTTCAGTGTGTTCATTTTAGGGTGCCATTGTTTTGAAACTGTAGTGACCTTTCCCAAGCTGAAGGAGAGGATTCTCTAGAAATGTCCTTAGAAAATAAATTCTTAGCATGTCACTATCCAGTTTCTCTAAAAGATTGCAAGCGTAGAGCTGCATGTGACCACACTGCCAAATCTGTACTGGTTTAAGTCATTGGTGATGCTTCTCTTAGTTGCCAAGGGGGCAGAAACAGCCACAGTAGTTTTGTAGTATCCTTGTCCAACTAAAACATGGTCTTTTGTAGCACAGGTTTAAAATGGTCTGTGAATTTGGAAAAAAAAAAAAAAAAAAAGGAGATAGGTTACGAGCAGGTGGAGACTCTCACAATAAATGATCGTTTTGGGAGTCCCTGTGTGAATGCTGCCATGCCATGACTCTGCTGTAGTTGTGCATCAGAACATGGTCATTTTTTGAAGAAACCGTGGTTCCATTTCCTGGACATAAGAACAGGCTACCATTGGGAAAGACACCTAGCCCTGTTTACACACACAAGCAGCTTAAGATATTAAAATTAATGGGTACTGAGAAATGACTCTATGCTGGTGTCTAGTTATGGGCAGAAGCAAGTAAACCAAGTTCACATGCCTCGACTTGTTCTAGAATAGATATTTTTATACTAATATAAACAACCTGAGAAACATGCAATTAGTTGACAGATTATTCTTCAGGTAGCTGTTTTCCCCCATCAGTTAGTCCTTTTGAAATAGGCTTGCCTCGCCAGACTGTGGGTCCATCCCTTATGTTGTGTTTCAATGAGCCACACATTAGCACAGCTGTATTCCAGAATAGCTGGGACTCTGCTTTAAGAGTGCACCAGTTTAACTGTAGATTAATAGATGGTAAAATATTAATGAAAATCACTTATCCATAAACCTAACATTCCTGAAATAGTTGTTAGCTATTTTAGCTAAGCTAGAAGTTACTATTAGTTTGTAACCATAATTCTAAAAATGTGCTAAATCTTCTATGAATAGGAAAAAAAATTTCTGCTTGGAAGTTCCTAGCTGAGTTTTACCATGAAAAAAACAACACGAGAAAGCTTGATTTGATTTGATTTCAGAAATTTCAGTGAACATTTCCCAGGTAAATTGTAGTCAATTTGAAGGAGAGAGAGATGGAGATGAAGTATTCGCCACAATCATCAAATCTTTCAAAATCAATCATAAGTCTTTCAAAACATTTAATGGCTGGCCTTTATAAGCTGAGGTTAAGAATAGGCTCCTTTTGTCACTTCTTATTAATATTGTCAGGAGTTTAAAAAAAGTAATGCCTCTGTCATAGACTGCTCCCACTTCTTATATTCATTGCCTGGAAGCCTTATCTCTGGGGCTGAGCAAAGAGCAAAGGTAGCCTCATTTTGGAGTGAAAGCTAGAGATAAACCAGCAAGGAGGCTTCTGAAGACAGACATATTCTTCATTCATCTGGTTACAATCTAATTATAGGAGCATTCAGCTGTTACTACTCCGAAGCATGTCTGCTGCTTTGGAAATTGCTGGTTTTCTTTTGTGTTTGGGTGGATGCACACTTATCGGAGTGACTTTGCCACACGATTATTGGAAAGTCTCCAGTATACATGGTAGTGTGATCACCACGTCTACAATATATGAAAACCTCTGGAAGAGCTGTGCAGAAGACAGCACTGGAGTGTCCAACTGCAGAGAATTTGACTCTATGTTTGCACTACCTGGTATGTGACTTTGCTCGGACTTGTTCGCACTGGTACGGATTTTGTTGGAAGGAAATAGTAAAATTTTTGTTTTGGTAGTATGGTGGTATTGGAAAATGACATTGATTTTCTGGCCAACGAGGAATTTGTGGGCTAAAGATAAAAAAAATCCTCTTTAAGCAGCAGAATATGTCAAACACGTTAGGAACAACTGTAAAATAAGGCTATAACATAAAGGAAATGAATTGATTAAGCAGTTACTTTAATAGGCATTTCAAGTATAGTGTAATCTCTTTTCTAGCATCTCATGGAAAGATTTATTGCACAAGTCTTATGACAGTTCCTTATTTATTTGAAATTACTGTATAGGCATTCTTTTGCAATGGTTGACATCCAGTGTGCTATATCTGTAGGTTTTTTTCACATACACAGGTTAAAAAAAAAGTATTTGTAGTGAAGAAGCAGTATTTCTGGCATGGCAAGACTGAGAATCATACATAATAGAAGAAATAAATTAATTTACCTGTCAGAAGCTGGCAACTAGTGTTGGAAATGTTTCTAAATATCAGGGAATTTAGTTGTGGATGCTGTTTCCTGTGCTAGCAGTTTTCAGTAGTATTGCAGATTGTCCTCATATGTTTAAGGCAATATTCTGTGCATATTAAGTAGCTTTATAGGCAGTTAATCCAGTTGTTATTAATTTCGAATGTCTGTAGACACTCATCCTAGAATAAGATTGTCTTCCTGCTCAGCTGTATCCACACGGGAAAGTGGTTGAATTAATGAGAATGGAGGATACTGCTGTGGGGGAGAGCGTTTCTGAAAATGGATTAGCCGGGGCTCAGGCAGGAGCCAAGTGCATCAGCTGGACACGTCCTGAAAGTGGCTGCTTGGAGATTAGCTTCCATGGGGCTGAAGAAGACATCGGTTACTCAAGTTGCTTGAGAAGATGGCAGTGTATTTGGGGAGTACGCACAGAGGGAAAGCAAGGCTAAAAAATGCTTACAGCATTGTAGAGAAGAAAAGATTTGGAAAGAAAAATTGACTAAAAGAAAAAGCAATGAGGTAGGGAACACGGAAGTTTAGAGAAAGTCAAGAAAATAAGTAGGCCAAGTCAGGAAAGAGGAAGAAAGCGGAGTTGTTAGTGATGCCCCTGCAGATATGAGGTCAGGCAGACTGGAAAATAATCACTAGAGTAGGTGTGTTTCAGATTGCTTTTAGGAAACAGCCACAACTGAGACGGGAAGATGCCAGAGGTTATTAAAAAAGGTGTCTTTGTTCATGAGGTGTTATGGATCATCATAAAGCCATATGTAAGTATGGCCATAAAGATTTACCATAAAGGTTTCCTCTTTGACAGCAATAGCTCTGTGGAATGCCTCCAATTTTTCCTTTGTGTATGGAGAATATCAGGCTTGGATCTTTTAAACTGATTTACAGCTTTTGAATTCAGACAGCCATTAGCTCAGTACATCGTTTTTTACCCCTTCTTTTATAGAATGAGGTTCTTCCATCATCCTTGGATGTCTGTCACAGATATGTCTCTTGGTATAAATCTTTAGTATGAGAGAAGTTTTCTAAAGGATTAATGTTTCAATTTATTCAGGAAGCTTTTTTTTGTGTGTGTAATCATAAAATATCATTCAGGCACATGTCTAGCACTTAAAAAGCCAAAGGGTAGAGTGTCCTTTGTATGGATATTTCTCCAAACTAACTGTGAAGTAGGTAAAGAACCGCTGAGACCTGAGTTTCTGAATTGGTGAAGACAGGGGTGTTCACAATATAATTCCAACTTCTAGAGATTTTCAAGATGCCCAAATCACAAATGTGTGCAATGTGGACCATTTTAATGCAATATTGCATAAGACTAAAACGATGTCTGACTATATGGTGTAGTTAGCACTAAGCATCTAGTCACAACTGGGAGATTAAGCCTTTGCTATAAGGCAATTAGCTGCCAAATGCCTTTTAGGTGCTTTTCTTCTTTTTAAAATTATGTGAGTTTCTTCCAATGGTGATATTTAGGATAATTTCTTACAATTAGCTTTGATTAATAAAACTAATTGACTTGTATCTTGTTCAATAAGCTCATTTTATAAGAAAAAGACAACAGAAAGTTTTCTAGACTGTGAAATATGCTGTTTGGGTAAGGCTGTTGAGATTATTGCTTTGTGGTACGAGGAGTATGAAAGCTCTTCTATTGATACAGCCACTGGGTGGAAACAGCATGAGGGCAGCTTTAGTGCCCTGGAAAGAGACAGGGAATCCAGTCTAATATTCTAGGATTTCCAAAGAGCTGAACCATGACCTGCCAGATCCCTGCTGTAGGTAATAGCTGCTGCTGTAGCATGTGACCGAAACTAGAAGCAATGCTAAAGTTGAGTGCTTTTCCGAACTCTATCGTCTGCAGGCAAAAACCTTAAATTGCTGGTGGGGCTTTTGGGTAGCATTTCCCCTTTTATCATTGCTTGTTTGTTTTCTTTTTTTTTCTTTTCCCCAAAATGGTGGGTTTTAGTGAACTAATTCCTTAAACATCATTACCCTCTCATGTTTCATTGTATTTATCCTATGACTGTGTGTAACTGTCTTTGCTACCAGCTCAAACTCACAGGACCTATAAAGCCGCATGGACAAGTGAGTTTGAGTGGGAACCCACCACTTGTTTCCATGCCTGAATTTTGGTGGCTCACTCTGATACAGAGCCAACAGGCAAATGCAGAGGATGGGAAGGCCATCAGGAAGTGTAAGCGGGAGCATAAGGGCTAGCCCATGTGCTGTGGCTGCAGAGCCACAGCTGGCTCAGACTTGGGGACCCATGGTTAGGAGCCAAGACCTACCAAGAACTGGCACTTGACATGTTTGGGTGTTTTTTTTTTTTTTTTTTTGTGAAGGAAGTAAAATTTACAAAAAAAAACCCTGCCTGATAGACCAAAGTGCATTGGGGAGTGATCAGTTCATAACAAAAAAAAAAAAAGATGCCAAGCACCATCTGACCTGGAACCTGCCGATTTCAGGGCACCATTTTAGAGAGCCAAAAGTCCTCTCTGACCCTCCTGCTTATTCTGATTAATAATCTGTTCCCATTTTTTTGTGTGACCAGAAACTTGAGAGAGGAAGAATTGTCAGCATAAGCAGAAAAAGAGCTTTGGAAATATTGCCAGAGATGGTCCCAAATTCCCCGTGATTGGGACTTTGTGGCAAAGCAGCATTGAAGGTATTCTGGGCACCGTGGGTATTCTCAGTTACCGTTAATAACTGTAAGGACATCAAGATGAGTCCTAGGTAGGAGACTTACTTCTGCTACTGTAAATGACCATATGTACCACTGGGATTTGAAGACATAATCTGTGAAAGGCTTTTTGTGGGTTTTTTTTTCAGAGTTTATTAATTCTCCTATAACGTGTATAGTTTGGCAGTGAAATCTGATTGAATTTAGCTATGAGCATTCTATGTTTTTGAAGTTCCTCTGACAAAAAAGTCATACAAGAGTCATTCCTTACTGTTCCTGTTAACTTTTGGACTGTGATCATTTTTTTTTTTTTTTTTTGTCTGGAATAGACTTAATGTCTGTAGATACTGACTTTTTTTCTGTTTTTCTGTCTTATGCAGTTCATGTTCAGGCATGCCGTGCCCTGATGATTACTTCCATCCTTTTGGGACTTATAGCTACAATACTCTCACTGCTTGGTTTAAAGTGTACACACATTGGGTTGAGTAATGAAGATGGAAAAGTGAAGTTTGCTGTCACGGGAGGATTTCTCTTTATTTTAGGAGGTAATATTGAAGCCAAAATGAGGATGCTATCAGTACTTGCTATTGCTTTCTTTGCTAGACTAAACTAAATGGTTTAAAGTCATACAGTCATCAAAGGAATTACTCACTTAGGTGCTGCTTTAACATTTTTTGGGTAGGTCTCTGTTCCATGGTGGCTGTTTCTTGGTATGCTGCGATGGTTACGACTCAGTTCTTCGACCCGTCTTATGCTGGAACCAAGTAAGTCAATAGATGAAGTAAGAGAAGTAAGGAAAAAGTAATGAAAAAGTTAAGGATGAAGTAATAGAAAACAGTAAGTTAATAGACGTATTGTAGCAAGTCATTCATGTTTTATGTTTGCATGTTTTAATGGTGGCAGTACTACCCCCAGCTGCTGCAGGGATTTCACACCCTGTGGATGGACAAGTCTCTCTCCTGGGCAAATTTTTATCTCAGACCTCCTTCGGTGGGGAGGAAGGAAAGGTTTTTCTCCGGGTTATTGAGTGTTTGGGGGATACCAACCCCAAATTTGTCCTGGTTTATGAGGACAGAGTACTCTGTTATATTAGCAATCTGTGATCATCTGCTGCAAAATGGTGAACTGAAATTATTGGTACACAGGTAATGCCTAGCAAGAAATTTTCTTCATCTGCAATTGTACATGAACCCAAATGGTGCCTTCCTTCTTGCTTGACTCTTAGTCTGATTCAGGGTGCCTTCCCTGATACTTGTGTCTCCTCTGTACAGGTAGCTTACTCTTGTAAAGTGAAATACAGAATAAATGAACAACTGGTAGAATTATTAGTCTATTCCAGAGCTTTCTCATGTTAATATGCAGTCCTTTCCTCCTGATTTTTTTTTTTTTTCTCTTCAATCCCATTCAAGGGCAAATGAGACTGCCTAATCCTCAGAGACAGTGCAAAAAACCCCAAACCTCTTTTGTCATCGCTACCACTGCTTTGCCATACAGGGCTGTGGTTTTGGCCACTGTCTGCATGTTACCTCTGCCTCTAGGTCCCTACATCCGAGCTGTTTTCAGACAAGCATGTATTTCACTTCATTTTAGCTCTCTGAGAGCTCAGCATCCAGTATAAGCTTCTCACCCTGCATCTATCTACAGCTGATGGAAAGACAGGCACACACAGTGCAAACTGAGGAGTGTCTGTCTTACAGTGTGCTTCTACAACAAACATTGTACATGTACAACAAACGTTGCACATGTACAACAAACCTCACATATTTCTCATTCAATTAAATTTTCACCTTGCATGTCAGTTGTAGGGATTGCTATTTATGTAGCCCTGATGAGTGCAGTTTTCCATGTTCCCGTCCTTTAGAAACACTAGGAGGAAGATTGGTCATGACTACTACTCAGAATAGGTATTTTTTTAATGGCCGCTCGTTCTTTGGCATCAAAGATGCTGCATTCATTCCTTTCAGGGTCCCTCATCATCGTTGCCTGCTCACTCCATCATTTATTGCTCTTTGCTGACATGGTGACTCCGGTTTCTGGAAGAGAGGAAGAGCAGCCTCTCTTCACTTTTCCAGTGGTATTTTCAAATGCCATTTTACTTGTGCTGCTGCTCCCTCTTGGGAGGAGTGCAAGATGTTTAAATACTTTGGAAATGCAAACAGCTAGAGCTAGATGCAAATAGCTACCCCTCGGTCTAAATACCAAAGCTATTTTTGACTTTCACCTTTTCTTCTTCATAGCATTGTGATATAGCCTTAATTGACTGTCCTGAGAAATGCAGAAACAATACAGAAACTGGCTTAAACTGAGGAGCAGTGATCTGCAGGTAGCTGAAGAATGTCACTTAAGTGTCCTGTTTGTTTTAAAGAAATCCAGCAAGTATTTTTTACCATACATTAGCAGTTCAACATTTGTCTTAAAATGTGACAAAGTTTGCAGGCGTATCAGCTTGTAGAATCGAGCATAAACAAGCTTAGAAGAATGAAAACCTGTTCTCGTGTGATAGAGAAGCAACAATCTTTAAAATTAAATACCAGCTGAGGACACCTTATCGTGGGCAATAAGTTTATCAGTTGGTAGCAAGGGTAGAGGTGACTGGGTGGTTCCTTTGGAGCGGGAAAGGGAGAAGGAAACAAATAATACATTGTATGGGGAGCAAGAAAGAGCAGATCTGAGCAAGAGGGAATGTATATAACATGCCAGTACATCTACCAAGTCTATAATTTTTAGATCAGAAGAACTATAAATCTTTAGATCCTGGGAACATATTTGAAGGGTTTTATAGGCTCCCCTTGAGGATTGGTGCAGAGAGGTCAGCGGTGCAGTGCTTTGTTATGAATCAAAGTACTTTCAGCAATTACTTTTGATGTTTTTAGTTGTCCTTACCCCACCAAACAAGCAATCACAAAGAAATTGTGCTTGTTAAGACTTTATTTTTAATGTTTTCTGTCCCCTGGAGATAATTATCTGAGAAGCAATAAATGTGTTGCAGGACCTAAACAACGGATGATAAGGAACTGCAGTCAGGAGACTAAGTGGTGTAGTTATGTGCTGCCGCTGTGGGACTCCAACATCAGTGCGTGTTAATCAGTGACCAGTTTGTTTGCTTCAGTAGCTGAAGAGAGTTTTTAGTGTAGCTAAACTCCGTGTTTGAAACTATTGTTTTAGGCAGCAGGTGTTACCGAAGTAACTTTGCTCATGAGCAAAGGCTGGCAGACTCTGTTCTTGAGTAATTTATCCTCCTTGGAATCAGTGAGATTGACTTATTTTAGTACCATTGCCAGACAGTATTGATCTTTATACTTACCAAACTGGCAAATCCATATTTTTTTTTAAATGTGTGTTTTTCTAGTTTCAGCAGATAAGTTCATTTTACCATTGGGTCTTACAGAAATCTTAGCTCTCCCACAGCGCTCTCCTGTAAACACTGCTTTGCTGGGGTGACTGCAGCTTTCTTGGCAATAGGTAGTGAGTGATTACCAGCTACTGCGTGTGCTGGTCAACACTCTCCAACTGGTCCTTAGCATTTTCCCCATTTCTAGACTTTGTTTGAGGTGGTAATGACCTTTTGCTCTGTGTTTGCATGGTACCCAGAGCAGAGCTCGGGTCCCCACAGTGTGATGGGATCGTGGAGGGGAGCAACTGCCAGGAAACCACCAAAACATTTCTGTAACAACTAGCACTGCAATCAGAAGCACCCATTATTTCAAATGATTTTATGCTTACAGATAGCCAGAAAATACAGTTACTTGGATTATTTTATCTGGTTCTGCACAGTTCACGAGATTTACCTTGCTCTTGCTATTGGCTCTGGCTCTTAAGTCGACGGCTGAGCAGAATGATTCAGACCTGCCTATCTGTGCCATGAGAAATGGCTAACCACAGAAGTTGGTTTTCTATGGACATGACTGCTAAGTCACCTATAAACAACTAAGTATATGGGGCTAGCTTTTTCTTTCTAGTAGGAAAATCAGGAAAGAGTAATTGTTTTCTGTATAATCTTACATGAAACTTAAAACACAAAGGATAGTCAGCTCTCTATCCTTGCTATCTATTTTTTTTTAAGTTATTACCAATTACTCTCTGTTGCTGAAGGACATTTAGGAGTGATCCCAGGATGAATAAGGATAGTTCTCTGTTGTGCTATATAGAAGAAGAGCCCTTCAGGAAATCTCTGAGTCTGAGAAAATCACAGATGATGAATCTTTACCAAAAGAAAAAGCATGATTCTACTGTCTGGTGGGAATTTGACAAAAGAGAAAAAAAAAAAAGGAAAGAAAAGAAAATGAAAGTTTTTATGTTTGAGCAAGAAGTAGAGCTGTGATGTCGTTGCACCTGTGTTCCTCTCTCATGTGCTTCCTTCACACATATTTGCATTTAGCAGGCATTAGATAGAGGGGTAATTTCTAAAGTTCTTCAGCACCTGGATTCCCTTGTCCTGGGCTTGGCTCTTAGGAACCTCAGTCGGAACCTCAGTCATTTAAGACTTGAAGAGACAGGATCAATCAAGGGCATTAGTGAGTAATAATCAGACTAGTAATCTGGAATTCAACAAATGCAAATGAATACACATTTAGCTTTTCTTTTTCCATTTTCTTTTTGAACTATTCAAAGTGATTGCTTTAGATGGATTCTGTTTTTAGAGTCTCTGCTTTATGATGAACAGTTTACTGAATGAATACAATTATTTATTGCTACTTATCTTTATGATTGCTTGCCTCTTTCTGTTCTGTCACTGATTAAGCAGTACACTTAAATATACACTTAGAGGTTTTACTGAACTGATGGAAATGGGCCTGTTCTCCTCTGTTAGCTATTGAAGCACCTTTTGTTAGCTGATTGCTACCCAGAAAGGCATTTGTTTGCTTGAGTTAGGCACCTTATGACTCAGTCTGAAGTAACCGCATCTGGTATCACACCATATAATGTAAGAGCAGAGAAATGGTTACAGCTTCTCTGTGTGAGTCTGTTTTATGCTGCTTCCATAAAAGGTTTTTATGTTTCAGGTATGAACTAGGAGATGCTTTGTACTTAGGCTGGGCTGGATCTGTTCTTTATATGCTTGGTGGGATCTTCCTGACCTGTTCGTGCAAAGGGAAGAAAAGAGAGAAATACAGGTAATTTTTGAATATGTCAGTTAAAACAGCATCTATCAATTATAGACGTGTAACACCCATTTTCCATTTGTATACCATCATCTCGACCCCATCCAGTATGAAGCTGCAGCCATACTAAGCCCAGACAGGAAACTGTAGCTGCTAATTCAGTGCTATGATGCCCCTCAGGCTTGTACGAAATACTTGTACTCCCTGAATTCTGCATTGCTGATATATGGCAATCAGCAATCACATATTATTAGTCTTTTATAAATCCAGGTACTGCTGCTGCTAAAATCTGTATGATTAAAACTATGCAGTCAAAGAGCAAGCTGTCCTTTGGCCAAAGGAAAAGTATAGTGTATTATAATTAAGTTCTCCTCCTGCAACACTAGCTACTGTTAAAACAATGAAATATTTAATTTAAACATTTAATTTGTAGAAAGTGTCATCATATTTTCCTCCAAAAATATAGATTGTTTGATGTCTAAGATTTTTTTTTCTTGTTTCTCATGGAATGCTCTGTTGTGTATCAAACCTGAGGGGGATTAAAAAAAAAAGATTTCTGGCCTCCTGGATCTTCTAATTTTTTTTCATTTTAAGTTATTTGTACATATAGAAGGTCCCTGCCTCAAGAAGAGGGCTGATGTTGTCAAAAATAGTGGCATATTAAAGAGAACAACCCTAGTGGCAGGGATGGTGTAAAGTCCAAAGTTAGGTGGTTGTTAACATGTTAACACAGATGGAAACAGCCTCACAACTTTTCCCAGGTTAAATACAACAGTAATGTCTAAACAGCTACTCAGTGAGCGAATTCCTGTGACAGTCCATTACATACTGAGCCTAAACTGATGACATTTAAGTTTTATGGTAATATTTCATTAACCACTTTGGACTTTCGATCCAACTCACCCTACCTTGGTTCAAAGTACCAAATATATGGAAATATATTGCAAAAATCAGGTAAAACTGGTGAAGACAGTAAAAGTTCCAACACACTGAAGGCTGACTGAAGGCCCTGCTTAGACTCCGGGTGCTTCTGGCTTCCATTCTCATCGTCTTTCTCCCTTCATGAAGATATGCAGCTTGCACAACCTCAGGGCATCCCGATCTCAAACTGTTCCTCCTCTAGCCTGGGTGACCTGGGAGCCCAGAGGGTGTCTCTGGATAAGGGCTCTCGGCCTTCTGCCGACGAGCCTCGTGCTTCCTCGTCTCTAGAGGAGCAGCGTATGCTCGCTTCTGCACCTGTGTGAAGTATTTGATATCAATGGGTTGAGTGCAGACCTAAATGAATAACCTCCTCAGTATCTAAAAACTGCAAAGTTGTGTGCAATCCTTATGATTATATATATTTTTCCTTAATTTGCAGTGGCAGCAAATACGACTATTCCATGGGCCAGGCACTTCCTCAGCAGCACATGTACTCCAAGAACTCGGAGGCAGTCACAAGCACTAAGGAGTATGTCTAAATTTACACATTTTACATTACTCGCAATGTTAGTAGCTTATGTACTCAAAAAAAAAAAAAGTGACCTGGTTCCAAGTCATGAGCATTCATCTTAATTTGGAGATGATACATGTTTTAGTACCTCCTTCTGGGAGTGGCTTTAAAATGGAAATTGGCTCCTACAGAAAATGCTGCGTGTATGCTCCTACAGAAGATGCTCATGTGAAATCCTGAGGCACCAAGATTTTTCTGCCCACAGAGAAGCCTGGTAAAGTATCGCCTGCCAAACCAAGAGCAACAGCTTTATATTTTGCCTGACTCAAGAGTGTGGAGCTGATACACTGTAGCTGACTGCAACTTAATATGTCTCACTGTTGGGAACATGTTGTATTTTTGTTAGTCTTCCTATTTCTGTTCAGACTTTCTATTTTTGTTTAGCTGCTTTAACTTTTGGCAGTCAGTAAGCTTTATTTCACTGACTGACTGACATAGTTTTTTTGGTTAGCGGTATCATAATAAAGATATAGTAGGTATACTCTGTGCTTAAGGCTCAAATTAGACAGAAATTCACATTACGTATGCTAGTCAAGATGACTTACATAACCTTTTTTTTTTAATAAAAATTCTGAGAAACAACCCCACACCTCCAAACATGCAGAACTGCAACAAATTTCTTGTGGGAAGAAATTAAGCTACCAAAAATGAACAATATAGAAGGATCCAAACACCGCTGGGAGTGGAGAAAGCATCTGATGATTATGTGCCTTCAGATAACTAAGAATCCCAATTTTACACTTTTATTTCTAGTTTTGAGTGATTTATTTTCTTTTAGATCTTAAAATAATTCTATTTTTAACTTTGATCAGTTAGAGAACTGATTGGGAATTTCTGTTGCATGTGAATCTTGTAAGTCAAGTAATTCTTTATTATCCACCATTGCTCGGCCTTGAACTACCCTGCTGCTGGGGGTAGATATTTTGCATTAGCCAAGCACTCAGACTCCCAAGGTGAGCTCACATACCATAGTAGTGGCTCTCTGAGCAATGTGGAGGTAGGATTTCACACTGTACATGCACAGCTTTCATAACTTGTCACTTTTAAATCACAAATGTATTAAAACAGTTCAACAAAACACATCTGTGTTTCTGTCTTACTATAATGTCCTATGGCAAAAGATTTCCTACATCTTCCCTGATGCCCTAATAGATAATTTCAACAGGGTAACTTGACCTGCATGCACATGGACACAGCTGATACATACAGACACATTAAGGCATGAATTTGGGCATTGATAAGTTTTATTAAGACTCATAGCTCTTCCGTATAAATTAATAATGCTAAAACAAATTTTAACACCCCCCCCACCTGGGCACATACACCCACTCAGGCAGAGTGATAAGCACCTCTTTTGCCAGTGTATGATGCACCCATATTTGCAGGCCTGCACCTGGTCATAGACATTAGTTATGATCCGAGAGGTGAGACAGAAATCCAGACGTTGGTCTTGCATCAGAGTTTCCACTTAGGTTACCAGGGAAGTTTAATTAAAAACAAAACAGGAGATGAGTAAAACTGCAATGTAGTAACATATTCATTGGTTAAATGCATTTACTATCATCACTCAAGGGAAAATAAATGCTTAAGGTAGCTGTGTGTTTGCAGCCCTTCTGCCACTCTGCAGTTGCTATTGCTGTACTCTGTATCTTCAGTAGCAATGCACTCCATGAGTGTAAGGAGTACTTACACATAGTGTTGTAGTGATTTTTTTAATGTCATCAGCTCCTTTAAAACAACATTTTGTAATGATGTTTTAATGAAAATTAAGTCTGTTGCTCAGCTGACAGCTTTCGCAGCCGTAGATGTTCTTCGTATCGCTGTAGCTGAGCCCAAAATCCCGCATTAGGTTCTGCTTCAGGCCTGGCAGCCTTCACAGTCTAGAGGAAGAGGAGAGACATAGCAAAAATAGTGTGGGCAATTGGGCAAACTGGCCTTAGACTAAAAGGCCTTAGCAAAGAAGTCATATACACATACCTACGCATATACGCACACATAAACACATATCATATATGTGCACCAGATGTGTTGATGAAGCTGAGGTGTTCGCAGTTAAGCCATTCAGGAGCCCCGCTGGGTGATGGTTCTTTGCTATACTGAGCTGTTACATAGCTGATATGTATATGCTAGCTTAAAGAATGAACCCTGCAAAACAGGCTCTTGCTTTTTCTCACGCAGCTGCTTCATATCTCTGACTTTAACTTCCTTCATCACGACAACTAAGCCAATGCTAGCAGGAAGGTGCACGCAAACAGCCAGCTCCACATGCAGATTTTAGTGCCAGTGCTTAAAGCCTGCTAGCATCTTAAAGCATAATTGTGCAGGAAATTTAGCTAGGAATGCATATTCATTCAGGTAGGTTAGGGGGAGTGGAAAGATTTTATTCAAATAGCTAAATATCTGCCAGGAAGCAGGCAAGAGCCCCAAGCCAGTGTGACACTGTGGCTCGCAGTGAGCGCGGCGCGTCTCCCCGACATAGGTTCAGCAGGATGTGGTACCGCAAAGGCCTCCTGCAGCGAGAGGTGCCGGCGCCGCATGAGGAAGGCTGTGCAGATGGTGGCTGAGCGGCTGCGGCCGCTCTTGCAATACACAAGGCAGGTGCCGCCGCTGTACAGGGCTTCCTCGATGGCCTCGCTGCAGTGCTCAAAGTAGCTGTACAGGTCCTCGTCGGGGTCGTCAAAGACGGGCACACGCAGGCAGCGGATGTGCTGCAGCGCGGGGAATGGCTGCTGCCGCGACACGTTGATGCAGAGGGTAACGCGCTCGCGCTGCAGCAGTGCCACATCGCACGCGACCCGTGCTGGGCCCAGCAGCAGGCCCGGGGCCACGGTGCACAGCAGGACCATGGCCACTGCTGGCACCCAGGCTGTCCTCACTGCTCTGCTGCTATATTTACCACAGACCAGCTGTCTGCCCACGTCGCCCTGCTGCTATATTTACCACTCAGGGGCTAGGCCAGTGGGCTGTAATGCCTCCAGCAGCCCCAGTACGGCTCTCCAGGCAGGGTGGCCATGAGCAGCGCTGCGCTATGGACCTTGGTGGTGCTCCACAGAGTCTCCATGCACAAGGGGCAGTGGAGGCCCTACAGGCCTTTGTGCATTCGCCCCAGAGTCTCCGAGCCCATGGGGCAGGTGGACCTTGTTAGAGGCCCTCTGCACCCTCTGGGGCCTCTGCGTGCTCAGAGCTGGGGAGGTGGGCCCTACAGGCCTTGACCTCTGCATGCATGGGGCCAGGGAGGCCCTGTGGGCTTTCATGCAATCCCACTGGGCCTCTGTGTCCATGGGGTTGGGGGGGGGCCCTACAGGCTTTTGTGTGGCCCCCTCTGGGGTCTCCATGCGCTCAGGGCTCGGGAGGCCCTATGGGCTTTCATGCGGCCCCCAGAGGCCTCCGTGCACACGGGCCTGGGGGGCCCGTACAGGCTTTCGAGCAGACCCCCTCCCAGGGCCTCTGTGCATACTCGGCTGAGGGGACCCTACGGGCCTTTGTGCAGCCTCCTGGGGCCTCTGTGCACGGGGAGCCGGGAGGCCCTAAGGGCTTTCGTGCAGCCCCTCGGGGCCTCCGTGCACATGTGGCCAGCAGGAGCCCCATGGGCTTTTATGTGCCCCGCACAGGTCTCCTTGCGCACAGGGCCCAGGGGGGCCCTATGGGCTTCTGTGCAGCCCCCTGCTCTGCCTCCTGCACAAGGGGCCTCCATGTGCATGGACCACAGGGCACCCTATGGGCTTTTGTGCGGCTCCTCCATGGCCCCTGTGCATGTGGTCGGGGGGCCCTATGAACTTTCACAGTATTACAAAATCACTGAATGGTTAAGGTTGGAAGAGACCTTTAGAGATCATCTAGTCCAATCCCCCTGCATAAGCAGGGTCACCTAGAGCATATGACACAAGGTGGCATCCAGGCGGGTTTTTAAGATCTCCAGAGAAGGAGACTCCACATCTGGGCAGCCTGTTCCAGGGCTCTGTCACCCTCACAGGAAAAAAGTTCTTCCTCACATGGAGATGGAACTTCCTTTGTTTCAGTTTGTACCCGTTACCGCTTTTCCTGTCACTGGCCACCACAGAGAAGAGCCTGGCCCCATCCTTGCTACAATCTCCACTTAGATACTTGAACATGTTGATCAGATCTCCTCCTCTCAGCCTTCTCTTCTCCGCACTAAACAAGCCCAGCTCACTTAGTCTTTCCTTACACGACAGATGTTCCAGTCTCTTAATCATCTTTGTGGCTCTGCGCTGGATCCTCTCTAGAAGCTCCACGTCCCTCTTGTGCTTGGGAGCCCAGAACTGCCCCCAATGCTCCAGTGGGGTCTCCCCAGAGCTGAGCAGAGGGGCAGGATCCCCTCTCTCACCCTGCTGGCCACGCTCCTTCTCATGCAGGCCAGGATCCCATTGGCGTTCTTGGCCACAAGGGCACATAGCTGCCTCATGGGCAACTTGGTGTCAACCAGGACTCCCAAATCCCTCTCCATGGAGCTGCTTTCCAGCAGGTAAACCCCTAATCTGTGCTGGGGTTATTCCTGCCCAGGTGCAGGTCGTGCACTTGGCCGGTTGAATCTCGTGAGGTTACTCTCTGCCCAACTCTCCATCCTGTCCAGGTCCCTCTGAATGGCAGCACAGCCCTTGGGAGTGTCCACCACTCCTCCCAGTTTGATGTCATCTGCAAACTTGCTGAGGGTGCACTCTGTGCCCTCGTCCAAGCCATTGATGAACAAACTGAAGAGCATCAGGCCCAGTACTGACCCCTGTGGGATACCCCAGGCCACAGGTCTCCACCCAGACTCAGCCCCATTTATCACCACCCTCTGGGCTCTGCCGTCCAGCCAGTCCTCCATCCACCTCACTGTCCACCCGTCCAGTTCACACTTCCTGAGCTTCCCTATGAGGATGTTACTGGAGATTGTGTCGAAAGCCTTGCTGAAATCAAGGTAGACAACATCCACGGCTCTCCCATCATCCATCCATCCGCTCACCTCATCATAGAAAGCTATCAATCATGTTCGTCGAACACAATTTCCACTTGAGGAATCCATGCTGACTACTCCTGATCACCTTCTTTTCCTTGACATGCTTAGAGATGGTGTCTAGGATGAGCCACTCCATCACCCTTCCAGGGCCAGAAGTGAAACTGACTGGCCTGTAGTTTCCCGGTCCTCCCTCTTGCCTTTTTTGAAAACTGGATTGATGTTGGCTTTCTTCCAGTCCTTTGACACCTCCTCCACTCTCCATGACCTCTCGAAGATGATGGAGAGCGGCTAAGCAATTGTTGAGGAGGTATCAACAGAAACATGTACATATTTAAATCTGCCAAATTCAGGGATATGTGTTACATCTGATTGCCAAATTTCAAGCACAGAAAGACTGTGAGGGTTTACTCTCATGGATGGTACTGGTAAAATGCACTGGCAGTCTGGGCAAGACTGTATGATTTGTCTAGCTTGTTCCTGAGTCAATTGGAACAACAAGCGGTAACGCTTTTGCATTCTAGTGATAAAAGTCACGCGACAAACGTGCTTGTGCAAAATGATCCGGCAGAAATGCAGCTCCTGCAAGGCTGTCTGCTTGAGCATTATCTTTGCTAATAGGTCCAGATAGTGAGGTGTGGGAGTGTACATGTTGGATAAATTATGGATAAATTCTTCTGTTTAATAGCCATCTAAGCTTCCAGAGAAGTGCAATGAGGGTCTCATTTGAAACCTCTTTTAAACAGGAGTGTTCCAATCTAGAGACTAATCCTGCAACATAGGCAAATGTTAACTGCAGAGGGCCATCGTGTAAAGACGCGGACAACCACTGATAATTGCACTATTTGCAGTGAACCTGTGATGACATGTATGTCACTCTCCCAGTGCCCTTCATCATTTTTCCGAACTATAACTGCACACCCTGTCCTACCCAAGCCATCAGTAAATACTGTAAGAGCGTCGGGTATTGGCGTAAGGCTCAAATTGGAAACAGATAATAGAGAAAGAGAGTTGAAAGACTCTCTGAAAGTTGATTTTATGTCCTGAAAAGTGGATACTTATTTGTCCTGGATAATCTGCCAAGGCATACTGAAAAAACAAAAGACTGGTGAGTCAAAAAGGTTAATTGTTTTGTATTGAGTGGTAAATAAATAATATCAGGCTCTATGCCATCTAGAAACATCGAACACTCTCTTCCTTTTTGAATAACCATCGCAATCATATCAATAGTGGTGGTGACAGTTTTGCCAAAATTACGAGGCAGAAACACCCACTCTAAGTTTATTAACGGACACGTGTTCTGTGGTATCCATTGTGCTAATAGACCATAAAGTTGGAAGCTAGAATAAAAAACAAAAAAACTGACAGGATGATTCTGCTTTCATCTGTGAACAGTCTGAGTGGTTAATTTGTCCACAACTTTGTCAAGCGCAGTTCACGCGGGAGGAGTAAGCTTCTGTAAGAGACTGTTCTGAATTGTGTTTTGTCTCGACATTGTTGCCATATCATCTAGGACTTCTTGACCTAGGCACCCCGTCTATCAGCTTGGGGTGTCTCATCTCCATACTCCTTGGCCTTGGCTCTGGAAAGACAGTGATGTCAGCTCCAGGTGCTTTATCTCTCTACAAGTTACTACTTCTTTATCTTGGCACCCTGCCTCTGGGAAGACTGCGAGATCAGCACGAGGCCTAAACAATGCCCCGCAGTGTCTGTGGAGGGGCACCGGCACCCAAGTTGGGGGAAGAGGAGCACCCAAGCATGCAGAAGCGGGTGGGCGGCTCTTCGAGAACAGGGACATAAAAGGACTGCGTATCCCCCCTCCCAGCGCGCGGCGGTTTCTTCCGAGATGTGTGCAGCTTCTTCCGGAGCGCACGGCTTCTTTCCCTGAACATCACCTGTACCGAGATGTGTGGATCACCTGCACCACAGCACTGAGGCACCTCTACCTGCACCGCAGTGAAGCCAACAACACTCAGCTGGACTGGTGGTGGTGGTAACTATAATCTTACTACACCTCTCCTGCTTGCTTACTTTTCTATCTTTTTCCTCTTCCTCTCCTTTATTTCCCTCTCTGTCCTATTGTGCTTATCAAAATAAAACTTACAAGGTTGTACGGCATTTGACCTCATTTGTGTCTTAACTCGCTCTTGGGATCGTATCGAAACCTCTCCCGAAATCGGATCGGGACAGC
Source organism: Crypturellus undulatus (assembly GCA_013389825.1). Lineage (NCBI taxonomy): Eukaryota > Metazoa > Chordata > Aves > Tinamiformes > Tinamidae > Crypturellus > Crypturellus undulatus. The sequence continues at coordinate 31,303 of VWPW01021750.1, forward strand.
TTCCTCAGGGATGTCAAACTCGTGTCTCCCTCTAAAATCTTAAACAGAGGATATAATTCTTCTGTGGAAATCCCTAAGGAGGGATGGATCCAATTAATAGTTGCCAAAAGTTTTTGAAGACCATTTAAAGTCTTTATGTCTGTCTTTAGGGTCAATAATTGGGGTCGAATTTGATGATCAGAAATTCTCCATCCTATGTATCGCCATGGCGGAGCTTCCTGTACTTTATCTTCTTCAATTTTTTAGTCCTGCAGCTGATGCTGCTCGTGTAATCTGACGCAGGGCCTCTTGTGCCGTTTCCTTTTGCTCTGCAGCAATCAATATGTCATCCATATAGTGATAGATGAGGACATTATCAAAATACTTGCGTACTGGGCTTAGACTGCTGCCACAAATTGTTGACATATTGTAGGACTATTTTTCATGCTTGTGGCAAAATTCTCTGATGGTATGTGTTTGGGGTTCCATAGCATTGATATAAGATACAGAAAATGCAAACCGAGGTG
>VWPW01021751.1:0-14623 GCA_013389825.1 Crypturellus undulatus
TCCCACCACGTCTCTGTGATTCCAATACATGGTACCCCTTATGCAAATCAATCATTCATGGAGTCATTCTTACACCAGTTGAATCATGATTTTAGTCAATCTGACGTTCTCCTGTTTGTATTTTGTATAATTACTTAATACATGCTTGTTGCCCCGGTGATTTTGAGAGTCTGTGCACATGCATTACCCTTTCTGCTGCTTCTTTCTGTGAATGACAGATTGAGGAGAAAAGAGGTGGCAGGATGGGCAATGTCTTCATAGTTATTAAGAGTGATTTTATCTACCGTGGTGGAGTAATGACTGTTAAACACAATGTTCCAGATACCATCATCATTCTTGTCTGTACTTCTCTGAGACACTGGGGGTTTGATCACTTAATTCATAGCACAATCCACTTGTTCATGTGATTTCAACGGTCTTTTTTCCATCCACCCCCTTCCCCTTTTCTCCTGGCTAGGTGATAGCAATTGTGATGGATCTGTTTACAGACATGGAAATATTGTGTGACCTGCTGGAGGCCTCAAGCAGACGGCATGTACCTGTGTACCTGATCCTGGATGAAGAATACTTGAAGCATTTTGTGGAAATGTGCAATAAAATGTCTCTGACTCAAGACAACTTCCCAGTAAGTAGTAACCATTGGAACTGATTAAAAAAAAATGCTGCTCCTCTTTGTCCCACTGTCCCAGGCTAAGAGAGCTTGACTTTGGTCTAGGAAATTGGTCTCTATCTCTAAACACAGAGGAGGAGGGGGAGTCCTGTGTTTTGTGGTCCTCATTCCAGTTTTACACCTAGAAGCATGAGGTCAAGGCAAATAAGACCTTTCTGAAATCTTTGCTGGGCTGGTGCAGACAGAGGTAGAATAGGAAACTTCTGCTCGCATGGACCTGTATCATCTCCTTTCCTTGTCCCCTCACTATTCCTGACATAGGACACTGAACTACGAGACTTAAACTGTTTTTGGTTTGGATCCCTCAACTTAGCTTTAGATTCTGTTCAGAATTGCTGTAGTGAGATAACTGTGTGGGGAAGGGAAGCAGGGAAGTCCTGATGCAAAATCTAACATTTTTCCTCCCGACCTTGGTGCACAACCTCAGTGTGAAACCAAACGTTAAAAATGTCATTGACGGATCTGCTTTTTAAGCTTGTAATTCAGGCTGTGACCAGGGTTTGTGAGGGATTTGGGAAGAGCCTGTTTCCCTACTCACTGAGATACCCATTAGCAATGGCACGTGGTGCCCAGAGCAAGCAAATAATCAAAACTAATGTGTCAATGTGACAAGCCCCCTTGGGAACTCCAAGGCTGAGAAATGCATGCCAATGTCTTGCTAATTACCATGTAGCCTTCTGGTTAGCACCTACCAATGAAAGATGTCTTTAGATGTCATTTGTCAGTCCTGCGAGTCCAGTACTCCTGCTCATGTTCCTTTTCTGCATGAATAGGGTTCCCTGGAGTTATGAGACAGATTCTCTCCAGCAACTCAGTTCATAGATTTTCCCTCTTCCTCACTGGGGATGAGTAGAGGTTATTCAATTATCTGAAAACTATTATTAATTCAAACAGGCTATGGAAACATATAACAATAACATTTTAAAGCATTCAGAATACATGCAGTTACATATGTATTAATTTCTCCTCACTCTTAACCTGTCTACACAAAGTTTAGAGAGTTTTTACTTTTCTCTTGTTGGTGCCAATCTGTCCCTTCTCACAAGCCATACCTATTTCATCCAGCCTTTTCAGATGGTAACTGTTAGACAGAACCATTTCATGCTGGAACACATTTGCTTTCATAAATAACTGCATCAGTAAAGTTAACTGATGGATCCAGGTGAATCTCATTGCTCCCCAAATATATTTTATTTGCTTCTTATCCAGGAGCCTCATCATTGTTTTTCATGAAAATTAGCACTGGTACACAGCCATGGAGATGACTCTGTCTCTTTGTTAGATCTGATGTCATCTCTTGTGTTTGAATGACTAATTAACACTTCCCTCCCCCATTCAGTGACTCATCCATAGGTTTCAATGTGAAGTGCCTTTTAGGCTAGTGTGTGTCAAGAAACTTGATACTCACATCTAAATGGAATGAGTTCACATATTTTATTTCTGGTTTTCAGTTGAGCCCGGATATGATGGTAATCTCCATTTGGATAAGTGATGACCATTTGGAGTTTAGTAGGGGATTTGGAGCAAGTTATCCTCCAGCACGTTACTTCTAAGAACGTCGTATGAACAAATCCTGCAGCAGTGCTTCAAGCATTGACTGTGCTCACAAAGACTCAACTGTTGGATTTTTCAGTTAGCCAGCTAATAGATCTAAGACTACGGTCCAAGTAAGTGAGACTGATGCTTGGCAGTCTGTCTTTTCTAATCTTGTTGGGAAGTGCAGGGCATGGACTGACAAGAGGAAGGAAAGAATGGAAGAAATGAGCAAGACAACAGAAACTCCCCCAATTGTTGGAAGGATAGAGGGAGTGTAGAAATATGGCAGAGACAAATCTATGGAATATCCCTGTCGAGAAAGCTCATCCTGGTGAAAATTAGTACTACAGAAACCTCAGCATTGTAAGAAAAAAATCCCATGTTGATTGGCAACAGAATTAGTTGAACAACTCTCCAAAAATCCAACATATTCTGTTCTTTTTCAGCAACCTGTTGCATTTCTTTATAGGATTGTAGGAAAATTCAGGTTGGAGGAAGGAACTCAGTAAGTCATCGTCACACCTCCTGCTAAATACTGTGCCAACTATGAAAGCAGACAAAGCTATTCAGGCCCTTATCTGGTCTAATCTTGTCCATGTCCATAGAGGGAGACTGCTCAACTTCTCTGAGTAACCAGTTTCAATGGGTGACTGTCCTCAAGGAGAAAACTTTCTCCCTTTCCCTCATCTTACGAATCACTCCTGACAGATACTGAAAGCCTCGTTATATAGTCTTATATAATTTAGAAATGATCTACAATATTAGTTTTTTCAATTTTTCTTTTCAAAACAACATTTGCACCTAAGTGCAACTTATTAATATTTGCTGGTATTTTTACCTTACAGAAGCAGCATTGTGACTAAATATTTTGGTATGCAAAAGCCAGAAAATACTTTATGCCTTGACGCATCCTACTTTCAGAGTGGAGCTCCAGCTTGAGATAATCCACCATTGATACCTAGGGACTATTCCAGTCTTGTTCAATGCGTAGCCATTTATCAACACTCCTTTCTTTGATTTTAGAACATGCGCATAAGATGTCTGAGTGGAGACACATACTACAGCAAAGCAGGCAAGAAGTTTGCAGGCCGGGTCCTGGAGAAGTTTACCCTGATTGATTGTGACCAAGTTCTTGCAGGCACATACAGGTGAGGAAAAGCAGTAATTACTGCAGTGAAGACAGGTGACACCGTGAAAATATTCGTTGTCAAAATACTTATTAAAACACACAGAATAATGTAACTCTTTTTCTATTGTTTGCTGTGTCCCCCTGCAAAGTTAAAATTCTTGTGAGCATTACTACAAAGTGGCCCTTCCATTTCTCCCTCTTGAACTAAGTTTTGTGCTTCATTCCAGACCACATCCTGAATAGCATCTTTTCTTGCAGATCAAACAGTTTAAATTTCTTATTCTGGGATGTAATCATTTAGTGCTTCCAAAAATTTTCTCTCCACAAGTCATCCTAGTTAAGTGTTAAGTTAGTTTGTATGAGAGTAAATGAAATCTTCCACGATTACTATATCTGCCCTAATTTTGCAGCTTCTCTAATCGCACTTATCATTGTCTGATCGCCAGCTTTGTTCTGATCAGAGGCTCAGGACTAAGTTCTTGTACTATATTTTTACTATTAGAGTCATGCACTTCCATATATAGGCCTATCCCACAATATTTCCATGTTGTTGCACATCATATCATCCTTTGCATTCAATGCAGCTCCCCTAACAGCACAACTGTCCCATTATTTCTGTAACACCGATAGGCTGGCAATACTCTATGTCATAGATTTTTCCACCTTCCACCAGGTTTCCTTGATTACAGGTCTGTGTCTTGTCTCTTTTCCATCTCCCAGACAGACTACCAGTGTCTTAACCTGTGCTGCAGCTCCCAAGCTGCACCTTCTTTTCTACTCTAACTTCATCATCTCTCTGTGTGGAGGTCTCACCTGATCAAACTTTAGCACTTTAAAACTGATGTGCCTGGCTGCAACAGGTTATGTAGAGTCTCTGTAGAATCAACATGGAGAGCAACATCTTTGGAGGCAACTTAATCCATCCCGAGACAAGTTTCTTAGGGGTGAATGAATCACTTCCTGAAAATATCTATCCATATCCATTGACTGTAAGGTGATATTAGTTTTATTTCCCTTTCACCAGTGTTAGAGTATTGTCTGAAACAAAGATTTAGTTCTCAGGGTCAATTCCTCCCTCTCCTTTTCGGAGCAACGGTTTGGACCGGTCATGAGCTCTCTTTCTAGATCTGCATTGTGGAAACTTCTCCAATTCTGGAATTAGCGGATGAAAACAACCTTAAATATGGTTCTTTGCCCTCCCAATAAGCATCTTATGTTCTGGACTATAAGAACCAGTTTCTATGGAACTTTGCTCAATAGGGGACAGAAAAATTTCTGCAGGAGAAATCTAAGGAATGTCCTACTAAGTATACCATAGCCTGCTGGTATATCCAATACAGTAAATAATTAGATTACTCTCCCTGAAGGTGGGAAAGCTAGTTTGAAAGGATGAGAATAGTTACTGAGCAAAAGATCATTTATCCGATACCCTGGGATGATACGGGACAGAGTGTAAGAACAAAGCAGTAGCAGACCTTACAGTGCAGCAGTCTTGTGCACGGGGATCAGACGTTTCCAGACTTCTAGGGCTATGTGTGGTATGTGCTTCTTTATGCTCACTTTCCCTTAAAAGACTTTTCTTCCACCTCTTTAATTGTTTTTGGTTGTTCTGGTTTTGGCTTCCACAATACCCTCTGGCAATGGGTTATGTGGTTTAATCTGTTTTGTGTAAAGAAGTGAGGCACTATATTTACATTAAGCTGACTGCTGGATAATTATATTTGATGTCCTCAAATTCCCATAACCTGGGAAGAGTAAATCACTGATCCCTACTTACTTTCTTGACTGCACCCATGCTTTCACCAGCTGTCTTTATAATGCCTCATATGAATCACCTCTTCCCCAGTCAAAGTATCCTGGGTAGTTCAGTCATTTCCCATACAGGAAAACTACCAGACTTTTAATCATTATTTCCATCTTTTGTGAGAGGTGTTGGCCAGAATTGCATGAAGTGGTCAGTGATACCCCACCCACTATACTTCTACTATATATGACTTCTATCTTGTTCTCTGCCCACATTCTGGCAGCTCCTAGTCTGTCTGCTTTCTTTGACTAGTGCTGACCATTGAAAAGATTCTTCTGTTGAACTACCCAGGGTGACCATGACCTCTTAAAGTGATCTGAATCTCATCATGGTTTCAGAGAGTATTACAGTTTTTGCATCAGTTTGCATTTTTTGACATCGATTTTTGTCTGTAATTTTGTCTCTCGTTCACCCTATACCATAAGATTCTCTCACAACTTATTAACCAGTATTCCTTCAAACATCCTAGATAATTTAATAATGGCTCTGACATTAACTGCTTCTGCCATTTTCCAGATCTTTTCTGAATATGTTGAAACACAAAGATACAAGAAATAAGACATGTGGGAACACAGTGGGTATATTAAAACAATTACCAGCATCTGTCTCCCAACGTATCCCAATTCTTTGGGAAGCTTTTGTTTATATTCCACAAGCACTTCTTTAAGAGCCCTTGGCAAACGACCTTGTCAAAATCTGTTTGAGAATCCAAATGTCCATCATCAAACAAATCGTATGTATCTTTGTGTTTGCTGTCTTCTTCAAAGAACTGCAGCAGGCTTTTGAGGCATGGCTTCCTTCCACAAAAATATGCTGAGCCTTCAACATTATGATTATAGTTATTTATGCATCTAATCATTTTACTCCCTATTTGCTTCTACCAGTTTGTTCAGTATGGAAATAAGACTGTCTAGTTTGTAGTTTTCCAGGAGCTCTTTAAAAAAGGTGCACATTTACTACTTTCCATTCCTCTGCTACTATGTCCAGTTTTAAATGATAGGTTATTCACTGGTTAATAATTGGAAAATTGCTGACTTCCACTTTTTGAAGAATGTATATTTTAATATTTTCCTTTACTGTACCTTTTAACTATGGTGAGTTTTTGGAGGCTCTTAAATACCTTTATTTTGATAGGTACATTTGCTCTGAGTTTCTAATATAGCATCTTTAAACAATCTTCATGCTGCCTTAAGCTTTTAACCTTTTTGGCTACAGTTTTCTTTTTTTTAATAGCATTCCTCGCTTTCTCTTTTAAGTTAAATATTACTGTTGTAGATTATTTTGCTTCTTAAAGAATATTTTATATGAGTACAACATGGTGATTTTTCTTGCATGGACAAAGAATCTGAGCGGGTAATAGTATTTTCTCCTTTTTTGGTTTTCTGCTTAACTTCTAAAAAAATCTGTCATTTATAATGTCTTGAATGTAATTGCTGAAGATTTCCTAGTCAGTGCTCCTATTCTACATGGAAATAACCGAATCTGCCTGTATTTCTCTGCTTTCTGTCTTCACAGCCTCTCATCTCTTCCTTAGCATGCCATATTTTGAACCCGTATTCTGTTCAGAAAGTTCACAGTATAGCTCTAATACTATGTTTTCCCTGTTTGGGAGTGGAGTTTCAGTTCACGGAGAACATATTTAATTTGATGGCATATCATTTATGTTATTTACCTTATTTTTCTTTAATGTGTTGTGCCACTGATCCAGCAACTCAGCTCCTTATTTGTCCTTTCTGTTTAATTTGTACCTGTGCAATTATGCTGTTCCTTGATTTTCTTCTGCCCAGTAAGTTTCTGTGGTGCCTTCTGTGTTAAAGTCACCACTGAAGCACAGGTATTTCATGACATCTATTTTTTTTTTTTGGCTTGGAAGATTTGTAGAGATGTATGTACTCCTCTCCTACTGCTCACAACTGAACCTTTCTAAATGCAGGTCTGTTTGGATGCTTTTTGTTGTTTCGAATTTATTGCTCAAACTTCATTCATTTCCTTCCTGTCCTTACGTGAGAGTGTGAGAGTACAGTTTTGATCTTTTTATCCCTGGAGTGAGCCATCTCAAACTGTGCCATGTTCTACCTACAGTAGCTTTCCTCCAGACTCTATTTTCAACCTCCATATGTCTTTTGAAATATAATGTGCAGCAGCTAGATTTCTTTTAGGGTAAGACGGAATCCTGTGTGAGGGTTTTTTTTTTTTTCCCTATAGATTATATCCCCATAGTTTTCCAGTTCTTAGAGAATCTAACGTCTTTTCCCTGACACAATTTCCTTAACCTATATGGTTAATGGGACCTATAGGCATCGACCAGTGTCTTCTCTGTAGTGCTCATCTGATTAGATCCAAATGTCTCTGCTGTCATTCTGTGCAGCTCGCCCTTGTGAACTACAGCTGAGTGAAAAGATTACTCACCTCTCCTAGACCATACTGCAGTTCATGCATGCCTGGGATGACTGCTTTTACCCCCAGCCCTGCAGCACTACAGACAAACTCTGTGGGGCAGACTGTTTTCCTTAAGACATACTCTACTCTGGAGGTTCAACACATCCTTCTGTACTGACAGTGAACCCAGATATCTAGTTTTTCTGCAGCCTCACTTGCAGGAGGTGATTTTCCTACTTAATTACTTACTACTCAGGTATTCAGCAAGTGCCTTTTAATTCTTTGGCTATAAGAAAAGACTCTTTTCTCTTCAAACACATGCTCAAATCATACCTGAAATGTCTAGGTATTTCTCTAGCCCACAGATTTTCCCTTCTAGGATCCCTATAGGCAGGATTACTTGTGTAAAGAGAAGTGTGTGCTTATTGACATTTTCATGTTGAGCCCCACATGCTGATCCTGCTGTTCTCTCTGCAGACATTTTCCTTGACATATTTGTAAAAGCACTTTCTATTTTCCAAAATCCTCTTGGTAAGGTGAAGTCATTTGGATGTATTACTGCCCATTCATATGAATCAGGCATATTTTGGGAGAATTTTCTAATCTGTGAACCAAGCTCAGTGATTTTTCTTGAGCAATTGCAGGTTGGTTAGTTTAGTCTCTTAAACTTTTCTGTCTTTGCTGACTAAATATTTCCCTTTATTTTCCTTCTTTAATATTATGTTTCCTTTGAACTGAAAAAAGAAGAAAAAATGTTTTTAACTGAGAAATTCAGGCAAAGGAATAATATAAAATACTAAATATAATAGTATCTGGTTACTTAGTATCATTCTGGGTACCAGAAGAAGTGATATGTTTCTTCAAGCGCTATTTTAAGGTTAATAGAATGATGAGATTAAGGTATTCACTAATATAGCAAAAAATATAGAAAAAAAAAGGTAAAACAGTATCTGTTGTAAACTGGGGTCTCATCAGCTGGAGACAATAGGACAGAGAAGTTTAGTGTGACTAACAGCAGGTCATCTGCTCAATACAACTATGGGAGGAACTGTAGCACAGTTTTCCATGGAGACACGGGTAAGAACTGCTGTCAAAAGTGCTCCTGAGATTGACACTTCCACTGAAATACTGCACGGTGTTCTTGTCCCTTGTGTTCAACCCAAACTGAAACATCAGGCCACGGAAATATTTTTGCAGAACAGACCCACTGTGGTGTTTCTCAGACCATGTTTCCAACCTCCTCAGAGATGATGTTTCAACTCCATCTCCTGGCTAAAAGCTGAGCTGCAGGTGTGCCTGGAAGACAACTTCTCAGGAGTGTCTGAGAGCAAGTTAGAGATGGTCTCCATCCTACAGAGATACTTTCACAGATTCCAGTAATTTGTGCCTCAGGGTGATCCAGAGATTTCTATATAAGTCCATTATGGAAAAAATTAATAGCATGAAAATCCTACTGATTTTTGAACATTTTGTACTCCACAGTGGCCTGCCGTGGGGAGTTTCCCAGCTTGCCTGTGTGTTGTGCAGGGAAGTTCCTCTTGTCTGTACTGAATCTGTCACCAATTAATTTCAGTTAATGCCTCATCTTTGTACTGGACGACACCTAGAATGAGCATTCCCTAGCTATTTTGCCCATGCAAATCAAGGAGAAGACCTTTATTGCTTTGTGTGATGACTTTTCCTCTGTCTATCATTGCTCTTCCTGTCCAAGCACAGGGGACAGCCTGCAAAGGCATCTCGCCAAGGCCTCCTCACCTGCTCTTGCTGGCTAAGCAGTTGTCTCCAGAAGAACAGGTTTGTGCAACAGGGCTGTGCACTGTGTCTTGCCAGGTATTGCCAAGGCCTATGATGTTCCTGTTTCATACTGAGGCATAAGAGCTCAGTTCTTGTTGTCCCATGCCCCCCAAGAACCGGCATTTGGTGGCACAGGGCTAGAACGCAGCTGCAGTAATGCGTATAGCGATGGCTGGCAAGGCCACATCAGCCTGTCATGGAAACATGTATTATGGCCTGTAGGAGAGCTGTGCCTTGACACAAGTTCAGACCTGTCAGGCCGTATACCTTGGAGAGCTTGAATGCTTCCTTCCAGGGCCTGTTGTGACCTGGAGTGGGCAGGTCACCACTGGACTCAGTTAAAATAACTAGGACTAGGGGAAGAGCCGTAAGAGTCTTCAGTGGTGGGGACAGTTATTATGTGAGGGCTCTGTATTGCTGACTCTGAGGACATCCTTAGCATAGGAAAGGACAGTTCGTGTAGACGAGAGGGAAGAGTTGTATGTATTTCATGCTTTGCTGTGGAGAGGCAGTAGCCAGGTCAGAGGATGCTGGGAGGAGGCAGAAATAGAAGCTGGAAGTGACTTGGTCTAGGGAGGGAAGCCCTTTTATTTGCCTGCTGCTGAAAGTGAGGCCAGAGGCCTTGATGGGCAGCTGTTGTGAAGTTCTCACCAGACCACATGAGAGCCAGCTTGAGCCAGGAGGGCAGATGTGGCCTCTTGCACAGCTACAGTGCAACAGTGGTGCCAGGCTGGGTATTGAGGACTGGCAGGCATGATCCTCCACATGGCTGCCCAGGGTCCCCATCAGGCTCCCGTTGAGAGGGGCCCTCAGAAGACAGTGTGCTGATGCTGTATACTCAGTTCTAGCTTCCTCCAGAGAGCAGCAAAGGTTCTACAAATGTGTCATAACTCTCTATGCACTGTCACTTATCCCTGAGGGGAAGCACTACCTGGGGCTACCAGTTGGTACTGGTTTTCCAGGATCTTCTCTCCACGTTGAGAAGAGTGATGACAGAAGCAGCTGAGGCATCTGCTCCACCTGTTGTGATTGACCTGAGCTGTTTCCAGCACTGGACTGATGATTTATCCAAAGCTCTTGGAGCTACTGTCCACCTGCCCTAGCAAGATGCCTTTCATGAATGGTGGCTTGCCTAGGAAGAATCCCTCTGGAGAGTTTTCCAGGCTGGAGACTGGAGAGGGCATCACAGGCTACTTGGCAGAAAATGTGTTGGCTGAAGAAGTATCAGGACCAGCAGCAAAGCTGTCATGGGAGCCAGGCCCATGGCCTGTCCTCTGGGATAGAGTCCTTTGGCAATGTAGATACTGGCGACATGAAATCTCCCTTCTCTGGGTGCTTCTACTTCATCAAAGTAACTTGCATAACTTTGTGAGAGATGACTTTCCTCTGAAAAAGCTACCTTTCCTATTATATCATATTTACCCATATGCCCACTAATTGTATTCTTTAGAAGATTTTCTACTAATTTATGCAGTTCATTTATAAGGCTTAACGATCTGAAACATCAAAAAAAAAAATATATCACATTAGCAAGCTTCCAGTCTTCTGCTAAGCAAGGCACAGTCAAGTGTGAAATTACACAACAAGGTTAGTGGCTGACCTGCTTCTTTCTTGAATTCTTCGCTGCTTCCTGATCCTGCCAAGTCCTTAATATTTTGTTGATTTGTTTTCTAGTCTCTTCTCCAGAGATTTCAATTTCAGGCAGATCCTTTCTTAGGTTCTGTATGAAGGCAGGTTCAGGGCAGGTTTCCAAGCTTCTGCATGGTAAACACTGGTGCAGAGGAAGTCTCTGAGCGCTCTTGTTCATATGCAGTATGTGTGAGCTGATTACTGGTTCTCATGCTTTTTGCAAACCTCAGTCTTTTGCAAGGATGTAGTTTCTGATTTTAATAGCTTCTCTTCTTCTAACATTTAGCCTTTCAAAATATACATTTTTTTCTCATAGTCTTCCTTTAAACTATATGCATTTCCTTTGAGCTTGCAATATGTTTTTTGAATAGTCTTTATGCCATCCACAAAGGGTTTTTCAGACTTTTACTTCTTCATTCTTAGATATTTTTTCTATCTTGACATTAAGCAGAACAGGATTGATTTTTATTCCTTGCTCTTGGGGGCAGGGTGAGTACAGTGTGTAAGTATACAATTTCCTTCAAAATAACCTCATGAACCTCATCACTGCCTACTGCCGGGGCAAGCCAAGAGCTGCTTTTCCTACAATAAGTTCCCAAATAGCTATTTTGTGAAGTGTACATCAGTGGGTCCCAAAGCACAGTGTCAGCATCATGTCCTGAAATGACATTTACCCTATTTACTTGAGAATATTTGGAGTCTCCCATTATGACTGCTCTCCTGCAGCTTCTCTGATTTCATCATATTTTCGCCTTTGTCATTAGCTTGCTTTAGCTGCTGATAATGTTGCCCTAATGAGATGCCTCCATCCACAATTGTTCTGTTAGCCTGGTTTGACTGTAACAAGAATAAAAGAAAAAGGCAGTAATTGGAATGACCAGGAGCCTGGGGAGCCTACTATATGAGAGGAGTCTTCCTGTTTCATCTAGGAAAATGAAGACAGGGAGGAGAAATGTGGTTACTTGCTGTAGATATGCAGTAGGGGAGAGTTATTTAAGTTAAACATGCCTTGATATTCTTGATAGAAGAAAAGGAAGGACTGCTGTTGTGTTGGCTGGGGCCTGCTTGCTGTTTTGCACCCTTCATAAGGTTAGGGAAAACCTGCTGACAATGCACTAATGCTTTCTGCACTCTTGCAGTCAAAGTACAGCATATTTCTTGTTCATACTTTGATACAATTCATTAAATCAGCAAACTGAAATAAATGCCAGTCTTTGATCTACAACTGTGTCCAGTTCTGGGCCCCCCAGTAGAAGAAGGATGTGGAGCTGCTGGAGAGAGTCCAGCGCAGGGCGACTAGGATGATCAGGGGCCCGAAACATCTACCCTATGAGGAGAGGCTGAGGGAGCTGGGGCTGTTCAGCCTGGAGAAGAGAAGGCTGAGAGGGGACCTGATCTGTGTCTATAAGTGCCTCAAGAGAGGCAGTGAGGAAGATGGGGCTGGCCTCTTTTCAGTAGTAGCCACTGACAGAACAAGAGGAAATGGCCACAAACTTAAGCACCAAAAGTTCCACAGGAAATCTGGAAAAATTTCTTGACAGTGAGGGTGACAGAGCACTGGAACAGGCTGCCCAGAGAGGTTGTGGAGTCTTTTTTTCTGGAGATCTTCAAGACCTGCTTGGATGCAGCCCTGTGCCACATGCTCTAGGTGGCCCTGTGTGTGCAGGGGGGTTGGACTAGATGACCTCTCAAGTCCCTTCCAACCTTAGGCATTCTATGATTCTATGACTAAATGATCACTTAGGGGTTATTTTTTAAAAATGTGTAATGAGTTATCTCGGACACATGCTTCAGAAAAAGTGTTAATTTAATGACATAATTGAGAGGCAAGAAGTCATTCAAACACTAAAATCAATGACAATCTCATCAATCATCTGTTGGCAAGTGTTACATGTACGTTTTCGTCTTTTCTTTTCTTGCAGTTTCACCTGGCTTTGCAGCCAAGTCCACACCAGCCTGGCAACCCACTTCCGTGGTCAAATTGTTGCAGACTTTGACAAGGAATTCCGGTACTTGTATGCCGAATCCAAAGCCGTGACTAACTTCTGCGTGCCAGATCCTGGTGGACGGCCCTCTTCTCGGAATACCTCGAGGGATGGCGAATTCCTTCTGAAAGCTGCTCAGGCAAACGACACTGAAACCTCCAGCCCCTCAAGCAGCCTTTCAAATGTAAGCATCAGAAGCATAAAAATGTCTCCCTTTCTGAAAAACTCCACCTGCAACGTACAGCACGAAAAGCAAGATTTGAGCCCTGATCATGCTAGTACAAAGGGCAAGAGAGACGCATCTCCAAAGCCTCCTTGCTCTAAGCAACAGGGGGAACCACCAGATTCCCCTCACAGTCCTCCAAATAAATCCACCCCAGCTGGGCAGCACAAACCAACTCTCTACTCCCCGCCAAGACAGGAACAGAATTTGCAGTCCCCTTTGGAGGGTGCCAACAGCAATGGCACAAGTGAGAACCAGAAAGGGCCCACCGTTACTTCCAGGGACCTGACGGCAGACAGTGACAATAATGTTTTCGGGATGGAGAAAAGACAGAGTCCTGCACAAGGGAGATTGGACCTACTATCTCCATACAACCCACTAAAACGAGAGAAGAAAGGTGTGATTCCTTGCTATGATAAACTCAGTGATGAAATGCTGATGGAAAAGAACAGTGTGTATGGGGCTGAGAAGAGAATGACTCTTGGGCATAGTAAGCTAGATCTGATCACCAAATACAACAAGTTAAAATCTAAACACATACACAGTCGCTTCGAACTCTGACCTGGTTCTCATGGGTCTTGAGATGTTCTTTCATCTTGCTTACTAATGGTTGTTTTTCCTACCAATCATCATATCTGGTGCTTGAAGTCAAAACATGGGTGGGAAATTAGTCTTGTTTCTATCAAAAAGTATTTGTGCTGTGCTGTTGTCTGCAATATGTGCAGGTCACTGATTGAGGTGGGATTAACAAATGTGATTTACATTTGCAACTACAAGATGGTAGTAAGACAAATAAAAAATAAAAAATAAAAAAAAATCTACACATCCACTTCCTTTTACCTGTTTTGAAAAGGACCATTCTCCCCAAAGCTCTTTGCTCTAACTCTAAACTGTTCGTCCAGCAACGTCTTCAGGATGAATCCAGGTTTTCCTTGCATGCAGCAATTCCTCTTCAGACTGCCATTTGCTGCAAATGAAATGGCAGCTTGTGCGACAATAAAGGAGCTATTCTGGTGGAGAGAGCTGTGTTGCGTCTCTCCATAGGAATGGGTGAGCTGAGCTGTTGCCCTGCCAGCAGGACATGGTGTTGTGGAGGCACACCGGTGGCATCTGGGCACCCATCGTGGTGTGTACAGGTGGCGTCTGGGCATACAGGTGGCAGCTGGACATCCATGGTGGTATCTGGGCTCCCATTGTGGGTGCATGTGGGTGGTGTCTGGGCACATGGATGGTGTCTGGGCACCCATCGTGGGTGCATGCGGGTGACATCTGGGCACATAGATGGCGTTTGGGCACATGGGTGGCAGCTGGACACCCACGGTGGTATCTGGGCACCCGTGGTGGGTGCACACTGCTGCTGTCTGGGCACGCAGGGGACATGTGGGCACGCGGGTGGCCCCTGCGGCCGGGCACTGCGCCACGACCGGCGGCAGCGGCGCAGGCGGGACGGGCCCGGTCGCTCCTCCCGGCCGGC
>VWPW01021751.1:14646-70720 GCA_013389825.1 Crypturellus undulatus
GGCGGCGGCGGCCGCTCCGTCCCGCGGCTTCGCGCCGAAGCGGAAGGAAGCGGCGGCGCCGCGTGGGGAAGGCGGTGCTAGCGGCGAGGTCGGCGGTGCCGCCATGGCGGTTCGTGCCAGCTTCGAGAACAACAACGAGCTGGGCTGCTTCGCCAAGCTCACCAACGCCTACTGCCTCGTGGCCATCGGCGGCTCCGAGAACTTCTACAGGTGAGCGGCGGGGCCGCGCCGCCCTCTCTCCCCCCCTCCTCCTCTCCCCGCGGCGGCCCCGTAACGGCGCCCTTCTCCGCAGCGTGTTCGAGGGGGAGCTGTACGGGAGCATCCCGGTGGTTCACGCCTCCATCGCCGGCTGCCGCATCATCGGCCGCATGTGTGTGGGTAGGTGCGCGGCGCGGGATCCCCGCGGGAACGGGCGGGTCCGAGCGGGTTTTGGGGCCGGGAAAAGGGTGTTTTCGGCCCATGTCTGCGCGGGGCTAAGCAGCGTGAGCAGGAAGAGTGTCGGGAGAGCGGCATGTGCATGGCAAGACCTTCCTCAAAGGGATTCAGTGAGAACCTGGTGCCTCCTCGATCTCTTGAGTGAGAGAAGTGATTGCAGGTAGTGATGCTTGCTGCTTACTGGGATCTACACTGAGGTAAGACTGGGTTTCACCCCGGTTTTCATCACCTGCGGTACTGTTTTATTTTTAAATGGGAATGTTATTTTTCTTGGGCTGAATTCTGCTCTTGGGAGGAGTGGATGGAGCAAGAACAATCCCAAAGCATTACCTGAGTCTTAGGGAAGCAGTAAGCCCAGGGGAAACGTGTCTTTTAATTTACTTTATCTAGTTCAGAACCTGTTTTATTCATTTTGTTACTGTTGTTCTTTCAGGGAACAGGCATGGGCTGCTAGTGCCAAGCAGCACGACTGACCAAGAACTTCAGCACATCCGCAACAGCCTGCCCGACTCTGTACGAATCCAGCGAGTAGAAGAGCGTCTCTCGGCTCTGGGCAATGTCACGACTTGCAATGACTATGTAGCTCTTGTTCATCCAGATCTTGACAGGGTATATGGCTCTTACACTTTTAAATTCATAGCAAATGCATTTGCAGTGCTTCAGAAGATGCAGTTTGAATTTGTAGTTAGGTATTTCAGGGATTATGCTAACAGCAGAGTGCTCATCATATAGGAGGCTGTGCTGCCTCATACTTCGTTTCATTTTTCCAAATTGCAAACTTGGAATTTGTACTTCTATGTGCTGTTTTTACAGTTAGTTTTTATTTGTAGAGGTAGACCCTTCCCCAAGTGCAGTCTCTGCTGTCTTTTTCAGCTTTCAGTAGTAGAAGGGAAGGGATGGGACATGGGAGTATATTGTCAGATGTAGTTAGGTTTGGGTATGTAAAATTGAAAACTGGAAGGCTATTCTATGAAAATGTAAAACATGGATACTGGGGAGAATATTGCTGCTATTTCATATTTCAGAGCATGTATTCCAGTAGCATAGGCAAGATATGCTGTGTGGCTCCAGGAATTGAAGGTTCTTAGAATTGCTTTCAATTTGTAGTAGAGGTGGCAGAAATGAGAGCTGGTGTAATGACCACAAAAAGACAAGACAATGATCTTTGCAGATATGCCTTAAGTAGTATTAAAAAGTAGGTAAGATGTCCAGGAAGGAAGACGTCAAAATAAATTACAGTAAAACCTCAGAGCTTTATCTAGGAAAGAAGACTTGCCCAGAAAGACACTATTCGGGTGTGTCCTTGACCTGGCATTAGAGAAGGGTGATTCACTGGGCAGGGATCAGGTATTGAAATGGTTCATGTTTTGCACAACTCTCTGGAAGGAGTGGGGGAAAGAGCATTTCTTGGGAAAGACAGAGCTGTGTTTATAGTCCTGCTGCTCTCACCTTACTGTGCCAGATAACTGGAAGCACTCCTGGAGTGTCAAGATCAGGAAGATTGCAAAACATTTATATAATGATCAATTTCTAGTGGATTGTGAAAGCATGAGCAGGTTTTCAAAACTGATGGCTGTGTGCAGGAGCAGCTTGACTTCTAATTCTACGGTACCATTCTGCTGAGGATTTTGTTCTTGCATTCTGTTTGCAGGAGACAGAAGAGATCTTGGCAGATGTACTAAAAGTGGAGGTTTTCAGACAAACGGTAGCAGATCAGGTGCTGGTAGGAAGTTACTGTGTTTTCAGTAACCAAGGAGGAATTGTGCATCCCAAAACTTCCATTGATGATCAGGATGAACTCTCTTCATTGCTTCAGGTCCCACTTGTGGTAAGAGTGTTGCTGTTGTTGTTTTTGTGATTTTTTTTTTCTCTAAGACATTTTCCCTGTCTTCTTTGAATGTGAATAAGCTACACAGCACTTTTAGTTTGTTGAAGCATTGTTCTGTTGAGATTGCACAACCAGTGCTGATTCATCCTTGCAGATTACAAGGTCTGCGGTCTGGCCAAAGGCAACTTTTAAATTGCAGTCATAAAATCCTTTCCCTCCTGAACTGAACAGCAATAACTTTTGTTTATTATGAGCTGGATTTGTGCATTTCAGGATAGCCTTTGTATTTCCTGGTCTGAATTTAACACAACTTGCTTTGCAGGCATTAAGGGCTTTTCATTAGTCATCAAGTTTTATCTAAAGTATTTATAAATTTATTGACAGCAGAAGTTTAATGTATTTTCAGGAGTGTGATTTGAGGCCCTTTACTGAAGTCTTGTAACAAGGAAGCAAAGCATGTTGCTGTCAGTGTGCCCTGGTAACTCCTCACTGCTTGTTTTTGCCAGGCAGGAACAGTGAATCGTGGCAGCGAGGTCATTGCAGCTGGAATGGTCGTGAATGACTGGTGTGCCTTTTGCGGGCTGGATACAACCAGTACTGAACTCTCCGTTATTGAGAGTGTCTTCAAACTGAACGAAGCTCAGCCAAGTACCATTGCTACAAACATGAGGGACTCCTTGATTGACAGGTAAGGAGGATCCAACTCTGTGTGAGAACAATCTAAATGGCCAAGATTTTACTACAGTGAAGCTCTAAAACAAGCTGTTTTCGAAGATGATTTTTCCTTCTCTTCCTCTGCCCCCCCGCTCTTTCATTTTATTGAGGTATTGACAAGAATTACCTGGTAACAGAAAGATTTGTTTTTTTTTTCCTAGCTCTTTTCCTTGGTAAGACTTATAGTCTGCTACATAAAAAAAGTAAAAAAGATCTTGTTACAATTACATAACACTTTCTTTTTGTGTGAAACAGTATCCACTTCAGTTTTCAAGTACTGTTTCTCCAGTGCTCAGCTATGTCGGTATGATTTCTTTGAAAGAGAAGCTTATTCTAAAAGTTAAAACACTCATAACTTTAATTAGTGTCTTGAATTTTTACTGTTCTAAGCCACAGTGGTTTTATTTCAAATGCTTTCTAGAAGCATATCTGATGCCAGAAAGACTTTGGAGCTTTTCTGCTGCCTTTGAACATTTAGACTTTGGAGCTTTGCTGCTACCTTTGAACATTTTTACTGCGTTTCTTTTTGGTTGCTTGGTTAATTATTTTTTTTTTAAGCCTTTTTGTCCAAGACTTTGTCTCACTTCCTTTTTAATGGCAGTCAGGTTTCCTTGTTTTCTGTGTGGAATAGTAGTGATATGGGATATTGCCTGTTCTGCGATGTATGCAAAAAAAATGCATAAGATGTCCTTGGAGGTGAATATGCCATTCAAACTTCATTTGATATTTTAACTAGTTATAACTCTTAGGTCATTGCCTTTGTGCTAGAGGTGTAATTCTTGACCTTCTACAACTGAGTGACCAAATAGTTCATTCTCATATGAGAACGGTTTATTGCATAGGGAAAGAACAAGGAATTCTTTGAAAAAATCCCTTTGAATGAATTCTTTGCTGTCCTTTCACAGGACCTGTATGAAGGTTTGATGTCTTTTGACATAGAGTCATTATTAAGCTTGCCCTGAGTTTTTATTAACTTCCCGGGCAGAGCTGAGCATACGTTTCACCCTTATCAACTTGAAAGTGCGTTCTTACGTCTGGGTGTTAGCACCACGCACTCTGGTGAACTGTTTTTTTTTCCAACTCTTATATTCTAGGAAGGGAAATAACCACTCTTTCTTTTCAAGTAGAGATTGAGAACTAAATCGACTTTGAAATGCCTTCTGCACTCCCATCTGCTAAGTCTTACTTCTGCTTTTGTTTGTTTGTTTTTTCTTTTAGCTTGACATGAGAAGTGTCGGTTCCCAGCTTCCAGGAAGCTCCTAAGGAGTGAAGTGTGAGGCTGCGCTGTGGAGTACAGATTTCTAGATTTTCTGCTGCAGGCTTAGCACAAGGAAGAGGCTACAAATCCACCTTTTTATAATGTTTTGTAAACCAAGTATGGTTACAAAGCTGGCTAATAACATGTACAAGTTATAAAAAAGGAGCACTCTGTATCTCTTTGCTGACATTCTCTAGTTCTTTAATAACAACAGAACTCTTTCTCTCTGTGGTACTGAACCAAACCCTCAAAATAACCCACAATATTTACTCTTAGCTTTGGGATATTGGGTATTATTTTGCCTTGAATCATGGATCAATGTTCTGTTGCACAGCACTCTATTTCAGCACGCGCACACACCTGTTTCCACGCTTCTGCTAAAGAATAGTAATTCTGCTTTAAGTAAACTTAAGAACCAAAAGTCTCCTGAGTTTATCTGCTACAAAAGCATTTGGAAGGTATCAGCTACTCTCTTGTCCTGACTTGTGGCTATTCCCATAGGGCAGGGAAAGGTGATTTCTAAAGTGAGAAGTGATCAAGTACAATGTACTTTCTTAAAGAGGTTAATCCAGGGAAGGCTTTAAACAGCAACAGTGTGGACTGCCTCCAGAACAGTGGCATTTGGTCTGTTGTCTGCATGTGCCTGGTGACCTGTTTCTGAGGCATCTACAAGAGAGCCTAGAAAAACATGCTCCTCTCAGTAGGCTTAAACCAGCTCTCCAAGACTTCAAGTCAGCAAATCAAACAAGGTTGAAATGCTCTCCTCTTACGTAGAAAAGTTAGGTTCCAGCTTGTTTCTCCATTCAGTCATACATTTTAGACTTGGGAGATGGCTAGTACAGGGCATTTGCCCTTGTTGGGGAGTGATGATGATGAAAAGGAGCTTTAGAGGCTGCTTTCAGGTATACGGTAGTTGTTTGCTTTTAACTGCCACTATTCCTTAATCTCTTATGCTTTCCCAGTTAAATCTGTGTTGAAGGCAGAGGAATGCCTCTCCTTCCCGTACTAAGGGGAGGTAGAAGCACTTGAATCCACACAGCTGCGCTACTCAATTGGGTTTCATGGAAGGCATGGAGTACTGTCCTGAATTCAGTGTGGCCCTGATGCTTCAGGCTTTATAGAATATTAAAATTTCATGTTTGTTATTGGTTTTGCTCTTCAGATGCTTGGGGATGGATTTGCAAGTATTTCTTTGATTAAAGGATGTCCTTTAAATAAAGATTGCAATAGGATCTTCTCTGAGTCATAGCAGCCCTACAATCCTGGTTTGAATAGAAGGGTAACGGAGCTGCCATTTTCAACTTCCATCTGCCACTGGGGAAACATGTAAGCAGCCATAGCCCTTCCTTCTGTGTGGCTAACTGTTTGTCTGTTTTATGGCCCCTTTGATAGACAGGACAGCCTTGCCTGTTACTGACTCCATGTCTCCTCCTTTTAGTAGATCTGAATACTGAGAGCCACAAGCTGCTTTCCTTTGCTCACAGGGCTACATGTAAAATGGTGGGGTCTGCCTGTCTGTTCTTGTTGGCATGTATTCACCACAGTTGAGAAAAGAATAAAGCTGAGGCTTTCCTTTGCGCTTGTGTAAATGCACTTTTTTCATTCCAGCTGATAGGTAGGAACTATAGTTTGCAATGTTGATCTTGGTATATGTTATGTGCTTAGTGGTAAACTGCATCAACAACAAAATCGAGTCTCTGAGAAGAATATCCAAATGGATGGTTAAACAGAAAAGATACTAGTATGGTGTCGGAGATGGTGAGATGCCGAAGAGGCTATTGCTCACTATGGTGTCTTGTAAAGACTGCAGTGATATTTAAAGATGGGAAGGTGGCAAATGTAATGCTAGTTTTAAACAAAGGGCGTATAGGATTTCTGGACTAGTGAGGTACACCTGTATACAAGGAAAATTAATAGAAATTTTAAAATTGGAATTAGTGGAAACATGCGTATGTGATATGGGAGGATCCAAGCCAAGGTTTTAATGGAAATTCCTCACCTACAAAGTTCCATAAAGGAGTCCACAGGCATGTGAAGAGGGAGGTGTGTTGCAACATATGGATCCTATGGAATTAGAGAACAGCCCTTTTATGTGATTGCATATGGGGAAAAGCAGGAGTAAATGATTATATATCGCAGTTAACCCACCTTTAGTAGGAAGCAGCACAAGGCAATGTGTGACTTAAGGCACTGAGAATTGTTGCAAGAAAGCTACAGCCAGGAAACCACAGCTGATTTATTCCTGCTGTACTGGACAGATAAATTAGAAGCTGTGAGGAAAAGTTAGAATTAGGCCTCCATGCAGTAGGATGGAGAAGAGCAGTCTCAGGATTTTGAGGAAGGAAGGAAAGTTGTAACTGAAGGTTCTGTGAAGAAGCTGTGTGAGGCATGTAGCTTTGGCTGCTTTAATATAGCTTTAATTAATGAAATTAATGCTTTAATTTCATAAATCCTTTGTTGGTATCCTTCAGCAGAGACTTAAAAAGCGGGAGTCCCCATGGAGTGAGATGGGAGGTCCCACTGAGGATTAATGACTAATTTCTAAGGTAAAAGCAAATCACAGAACCAAAGAATGATTGAGGTTGGAAGGGACCTCTAGAGATCATCTGGTCCAACCCCCTGCTCCAGCAGGGACACCCAGGGCACAGGGTAGAACCAGGCGGGTTTGGAAGATCTCCAGAGAAGGAGCCTCCACAGCCTCTGGGCAACCTGTGCCAGGGTTCTAGCACCTCACAGGAAAGAAGTTCTTCCTCACATGGAGATGGAACTTCCGATGTTTCAACTTGTACCCATTACCCCTTGTCCTGTCACTGGCCACCACCAAGAGTTTGGCCCCATCCTCCCTACTTTCTCCCCTCAGGTATTTGTACGTGTTGATAAGATCCCTGTTACAGTGGAGAACCACCTGCGGTGATAACTATGTTCTACAGTATTTGCAATTTAGGTGAAAATTTTCGCCTACTTCACTGAGATTATTCACAATAGTCAAAAACTGATAACAGGTAGATGGTGAGTGCAAATCAGGGTGTATTGCTGGGCTGCTCACTGGAGGAGGTAGCAAGGCTGCAACTGCTGCACTCAAGGGGAGCACGAGCCAGAACCTCTCTTGCTGTGCGTTGTGCCGAGAGCACCTCTTTAATGCTCTGGAAGAGCGTCTTGCTCGTGCAACTATTGCTGGGTAGGTGCTGGTGTTCCTCACTTTCCCGGGGTGGAAGTATGTTGTGGCACCATGTTTCTGGGCAGGATATTGAGACAGGGAATGTGACAGCCTGTCTGTGACTATGCCTTCACGGCACTAATGGGAGGCAGCCAGGGTCAGTCTGCCTCGACCGGTGAGGTTATGTGTGTGTGTGTGTGTGTGTGTGTGTGTGTGTGTGTGTGTGTGTGTGTGTGTGTGTGTGTGTGTGTGTGTGTGGCATAAGGCGGGATTTGAGCAGTGAGCTTAGAAGTGGGAATACCCAGGGCTGCACAGGGGAGAGCAGAGGGAGCTGGGTTACACTCAGGGGTTGTGGATGAGCTGCTCATTTACCTGCCTCATTACTCTGCCTCTTTCCAGAGCTACCAATCCCCTGTCCCTCCTGGGCTCCCTCAGGCTTAAGGTCAGGATCTGAGCTAAGCAGCTGGCTGCTTGCAGCGACTGTTGCCTCTGGTGCAGCACGGGCAGAGACTTGCATCTCCATCCCCACACATTCTCATGGTGATGCAGGTTTCAGGCTTGAGTAACTCAGTTTTATCCTTATCAACTTTTGCCTCAGAAGCAAGCATCTCCTTTCCTATATGTACCTGTCATTTCACTTTCCAGGAACTGAAAATACTTTCTGCTGTTCCCTGCTATACTGGGACTCCAGAAACCCTGTACTTGGGGGCAGGATTTCCAGAACGCACAGAGAGAATTGTATAAAAATTGCATTCAGCATTTCAGCATTTTTTTTTCTTCAGTAGCAAGGTATATAAAAGCAGAATTCTGGGAGGACAGCTGGTTACTTTTAAGATACCTGAGTTAAACCTTGTTCCGGATAGTATCAGAGCTGACTTTTCTATTTCTTTGACCAAAAAAGACGCTGAAATACTAAAATCGGATCTGGCATTATGTATTCCCTGTGCCACGTGCTCCAAGTGACCCTGCTGGAGCAGGGGGCTTGGACTAGATGATCTCTAGAGGTCCCTTCCAACCTTAAGCATTCCGGGATTATCTCCAATGGCCTGGGCTTACAACAGGTATCCTTTTGTGCTCCCAGCAGAAATAAACACATGCAAATATAGGAGTAACTGCAGTGTCTGGTGTAGGGAGATTGCCTTACCCTTGTGTTGTGTGGGTGCAGTGATTGTTAGTGCTTTGGTGGTGTATGGGCCTCCAGCTGCAAGTGTGCTCTAGGGGCAGATACTGCAGAGTTGACTTGAACTTGTACCACAGGGAGTTCCTGGACTTCTCAAAGGTTAGTGACTCATTTGAAATTATTGCAAAGTACCTCACAAGCCTGGAAATCTAAAATACGCACCATTTACCCGCACCCCAAGGGTGCATCAGCACGAGCAGTTTAGTGTGCACCAGAAACCAGCCCAGAGGTAGCTGTTAACCTGAAAAGGCACCAAACTGTTTCTGCAGTTTTGTAAAGCAGAAAAAAAGCCTGCAGCACCATGCCCAGGGCCATTCCCAGATGGCTTTTAGTCATCTCCAAATTGATTCTACAACTTCTCTGGATAACATTTGCCAGGACTCAGTCACCCTCACAAGAGACAACTTCCTGTGTTTTGGTTTGTGCCCATTGCTGCTTGTTCTGTCACTGAGCACCACTGAGAAGAGTCTGGCCCCAACCTCTCTACCCTCCCTTCAGACACTTACGCATTATAAGATTTCCCCTTCAGCCTTTTCTTCTCCAGGCTGAGCAGCCCCAGCTCTCCCAACCTTTCCTCATGGGAGAGGTGCTCCAGTTCCATTATCTTAGAAGCCCTTTGCTGAACTTACTCTAGGAGCACCATGTCTTTTGCACTTGGGAGCCCAGAACGGGACACAGGACTTCTTGTGTGGCATCATCAGATGTAAGTAGAGGGACAGGATCACCTCCCTGGGCCTGCTGGCAACACTTCCAACTGCAGCCCAGGCTACCATGGGCGTTCTTGGCCACAGGGGAACATTGCTGGTCTGGGGTCAACCTGTTGTCTGCCAGGACCCCAGGTCCTTCTTTGCAGACCTGCAGCACCTGTCCTGGTGCCTGGGGTTATTCTTCCTCAGGTGCAGGCACTGCCCTTGCCCTTGTTGAATTTCATGAAGTTCCTCTCCTCTCACTTCTCCAGCCTGTCCAGCTCTCTGTGAATGGCAGCACAGCCCTGGGGTGGCAGTCACTTCTCCCAGCTTGGCACCAGCAGCAACGTGCTGAGGAGCCACTGTGTGCCGTCACCAGGTCTTGAATGAAGAAGCTGAACTACATCGGACCCAGTACTGACCCCTGGGGGCCACCACTAGCTGCAGGCCCTAACCAGACCGTGCCAGAGCCCAACCTTGGCAACCGCTTCTCAACCCCCTCCCTGGCTGATCATGCAGCCCGCGCCTCCCGAGCTTGCCCATAAGCAGGTTATGGTAAATCATGCTTGCTACTCAAGTTCAAACAAGGTTTGGAAGGAGACAACAGTCTACCTTTGGGCATGAGCGGGAAAAAATAAAAACAGACATTTCTCCAGATTGTAAATTTTTTTTTTTTTTTTCTTTTTTTCTCTCTCTCTTTTTTTTTTTTTTCCTTTTTTTAATGATGATTGTTGCAAGTTGCTCACAGCTTTGGGCTGTCACAGCTTCCAAAGAGATGGCAGCATACAGATGAGTTCAAGGTAGCCTGTGGCTGTGGTATTTGTAGTGCGCGCTCTACCGCATGTATCAGACACAGGAACGTACTCAGCAGCATGGGTGGGGTGTGATCTAATCCATAGCTCTGATTTTATTTGGTCCTTTGCACTCCTTCATCCATCACGAGACACTATCACATTTTTCACCAAAATTCAAAATTTTGCATCTGCTTATGTCGCAATTATGTTTAAATACAATAAACTGCTTGGCTATGAAAATTAAATATAAAGGACAAAATGCAATTTGAGACCACTCAGTATGTAGCGGGCCTCACTAAAGGTATCTATTTGTCTATTTAATTTTCCTCAGAGCAATATTTGAGTGCTAGTTAGAAATTTAGAATGCTAAAAATCTTTCTTAATCCTGCTTCCTCATCATTGTAATAACAATGTATTGTTATTACAGTATTGTCAAGAAAATGAAAATTCCTTTGATTTTTCTCATAGCTAACTTTTCATGAAGTGTTTTTTTTTTGTATAGTGAGAGATCACTCATTAAAATTCACTTATTGGTAGAGGGCCTACACTAATTACCTCTCCCTTATGGTAAGTGTCCAAAGCACTATATGTGCTACGTGAATGGCACCTTCCTACAGCACTGGACTTCATCATTACACTGCATTGCAAGAGAGCCTTCTTCCACTCTGATTTACGGTAGGAAAATCAGCATCACAGTAAAATGGACTAAGTTTCTGGGTAGGCACCACAGCATAAACAATTCAGCACTGTAAGAGAGATGAACTGAAGCTTCTGTTGTAGGAAGAGATTTGCAGTAAGTTACTGACTGAACATTCAGATAGTTCTTTAGCATTTCTCTGATTCCGTGCTTCTGGCAAATGGGGCTAGTGATGAACTCTTCTACTGCATGGCATGCTTCCCTTATCTTTGCCAAATACTTGCAAGTGAAGAGGTGAGCAAAAACAACAAAAAAACATGTCTAAGTCATACAATGTTTGTAACATCTACAGAGATTGGATTTAGTTCTACAGAGAGGCCTAATTCTTACTGTATCTTGACCATTTCAGCAAAATAAAATGACGATCTCACACCAAACAAACATTTCCATTCTCCTTAAACCCAACAAACAATTTCCACAATCTAGTTACACATGCCACATAACAACAATTCATCTTTTCCCAGCATCTTAACAGGGGCAGAGTGCAATGCACTCTTATACATATTTTTTTTCATTATATTCATAACCATCAGTTCATTGTTTCTGGCTGGTGGGAGCTTAAAACAGTATCATATGGTATTTAAATATCCCTTTCATGAATGGCTCCCAAAACAAAAACATGCATTCCCATGACTGGTTTCTTTAGACCCAATTATTTGTCTTCAGATTGTCCCAATCTAGGGCTTGATGTTACTAGGTAATGTTATGTTGTCTGGTTTGGTGCTTCCTGAGCTTCTGCGCTACACTCAGTTACCTCTTGGAGCACTTAATGGTTTCTTTTGCACTGTGCTGAGTGGCAATGTTGATTAATTATGAATGTACAAAACCTCTGACCAGCAGGTATTTGAAAATTGTATCCAGGTAATTCCCTGGATTTTGTAATAAACTAAGAACTTTTAGAATGGTTCAGCATCAGAATGCCTTCTACTTACGATACTGAAGTGTTCCTGTTCATAGATTTCATGTTCTTAATTCATTTATGAGCCAGCTATTAAAAAAATGAGTCTTGAGGAGTGGTTTAGCTACACTGGAGAATGCTGGGTTTAACAGGGAGCATTGGTGCAGGGCACTGAGGGAAGTTTCCCAGGTCAGTTGAAAAAGTCTGAAGAAAGCCTGTCTCGACGTCCCTGACATTGCAGAGCCTGTAGTGAACAGCACACCTAGAGCGACACATGGCCGAGGCAGCAAGAAGGTAAAAGACTCCATACTGCAAGGCTGTCTGTATTTTTTTCCAGTTTTTCTGCTTCTTTCTGTCCCAGGAGGTCCAAAATCTGTATGTCACTGAAGTAGTTCTGTTTGGTAGGCTTTCAGATGCAATTTTGAAAAATTATTATTTTTTCCTGTAGTCCTCATTGGAGCAGTGAATGGTAATGTGCAGCTGGCTGTGTCATACCCATTCCTGGACAGGTCTTTTGTAATATACAACATTTTGCTGCACCTCTTTGTTCTTAAACTGGAAGATTGTGTACACCAGGACAAGGATACACAGAGACAAAATGCAAGGGATGACAACCGCAATTGCATTTACAGTGCTAGGCACATCATTTATTGTCACCATAATATCCACATCGTCGTGGGGGAGGTGTCTGTCTTTGCTCCGTTCCATGTCCTTCTGGTTACAGCCCATCCAGTCTTTGAGGATTGACCGGGGGTAGCCTGGCTCCACACTCAGTCGCTGGTTATCAAACTTCCAATAGTCCTTCCCTTTGTAAAAGTAAGTATAAACTAGAAAAGAGAACAGAATATTACTCACCACACCATTTCCCAATTGATAATCTGTGAGTTTTTGTGTATGTGACGTTTAGAGCACCTGAAAAACTGGGACGATGGTGACTATTTAGGCAAATAAGATGTGTTCATCAAGGATGTTCCATAAATATAGCCATGTTAAGTCATTTTTGGAGCTAGAATATAAAGGAGAAGCTCCAGCCTGTGGGAGCTGTGTTGCCATCAGTGCCCTGTTTGATTTGTATTTTTCTGCTTGACAAAGCCAAGTGATGATCATGATTTAAGCTGAGAACAATAAAAATACTAGTCTCACTCCCCTCTTCCCCCCAATTTCAAAGGAAGTGTCTTGCAATAATTTGTTTTCTCTTAAAGCATCTGCAAACATGCGCTCTTCATTACAGAGACACATAGTGACAGAATGAGTGTTTGTGCGTGATAGAGCTTGGGTGAACACTTATATGTGTATGGTGCCTTCCACCCAACTTAAAGGAGGAGTTGCTGAATAAGATAAGTCCTTTTGGTTACAGCATCTGGAAGGTTTGGCTTTCATTAAAACAGTCTACTCATGCGGGTATTAAAAGCTTTACGGTGCATATTGCCTGAACTATCCCTCGCCTCCCCAACGGACTCCAAAACTCCTTTTCCAATTGGTCTCAAGCGATTTGAAAGGGGAGGGAGCACTGGGTCACTTGCTTCTGACCTCCTGCTTAGCTGGTTCTCACTGCAGTCTCCCAGCCCTTCTCTCATATCACTGCCCCAAGGAGCTGGAATTACAGCAATGCTGTTAAGCAATTGAGAAGGTTCATGGGTTGGGGTGATGGTCAGGAAGAATCACAGACTGCCTGTGTTCAGAGGTTACCTTGGCTTTTCTGAGACTCAATTTCTATCTCAGTGCAAATGTTTGTAACAACTCACTCTCAACAAACAACCTCCCAAACTAGGCAAACCCATCAAATAGTTGTAGTCATGGCAGATACATACAGCCTTCTTTGCTGATAAAAGCTCCTTGTGGAGCCTGAGGGATTCCTTTCCACACAGTGATGGGCTTTGGGTATCCTGGGTCTGTTGCTCGCTTGTCTTCATTGTATCTCCAGTACTTGTCTCCTTTGAAGAAGTAGGTTTTACCTACAGGCTCCCACCGCAAAGCTGTGTCAATGCCTTCCCGGGGAAGGCAGCTATCCAGCTCCACAAGTCTGTGTGGGTATCCTGGTTCGGCCGTCACTTCTTTAAACACCCAATATTTATCTCCTAGAGATGAAGGGGAGACACAAACAGATGGATTTGCTTATTTAATAGAAGAATTGATAAAAATATAAAATAACCACAATGAAACACAATATGATGAGGACTTCCATAGATTAGCTATGGGTTATATGAAAAAGCTGCTACTTCCTGTTTATTTTAATCTTCATGCCTCTTGTTTTCATTTGATGTTTCTTGGATCTTTTTTTGGCAAGGATCTAAGCAATTGTGCCCATTCAGCTTCTCTAGGCTTATGTGATCTTCTCTTATAGCCTCTCTTGGTCACCTCTTATTCAGGCTAAGGAGTTCTAGGCTATTTAATTGGTCCTTGTAGGAGGTTAGTCCGTATTTTTGAGCAATCCTGCTGCCTTTCTGTAAACCTTCTCCAGTTTTAATATTTGACTGAGGTGTGGGACTGAAACTGCACACATTATTTCAGAAGAGCAAGCACTCTGCTTTTATACAGAGGCTTGGTGATGCTTTCCTTTCATTCTTCCTTGCTTATACCTTACTCCCAAATGACAGGATTGCGTCCAGAAATGTCAAGGATCTAATAATGTCCTCAGTATGAGAATGGATATGTAGTGCCTTTAGAAAGAGTATCAAACAGCAAATTTCCCCATCTCTTCAGAAAAAGGATATGGGCATGCCATTACCATTGAAGCCTGATATATATAATAATATGTGCAATGTGTAACTATGTATTTATGTGCTTTCATAATCTTTCCTATGAAAGAAAAGTGTGATTTGAGACGAGGACAGAAGGTTTGTACTCAAATATGCAGTACCTTTGAAGAAAACAAATTTTCCATCAGACCTCTCATAGGCTGCATCAATCTTTGTGGGGAGGCCTTTCCAGAACTGCTCAATCTGCATGGGATAGCCCTCCTGCACTCGGTTGTTGCGCAGACGCCAGAACCAGCGATCCTGAGAAGAACAGAATTGTCTTTAGTCTGTTTGAGTATTTTTATTTTGCAATCAAATGAGATGGAGGGAGGAGGTGTCCACCATCAGGCATTACTAATCCCTGCCAAAGCTGAATAAGCACAAAGTCCTGGTTCAGATGACAGCTTCAACTCAGCCCAATAACCAGCTCTAGTAAGAAATATGCTTAATTTTGCAGCACTGTACTTTCCCTCAAAGGGGAGAAGTTCATTGCTGATGCTGAGCAAAAAGGGCAGGAAGAAAAGTAGGAAACAAGAGGAAAAAGGAGCAGGGGGAAGCACTATGAACTCATCTGTGAGTGAGCTTCTTGCACGTCTCCTGCTGCAGTGTCATGCTTGACCCAGTGCGACTGATGCTCAACTAGCAAGCCCCAGGACCTCTTAGATACTATCAATCAAGACTATTAGTTAAAAGTCACAGTGGATGCTTAGGGAAGAGTAAGAGCAGGGTAAGAACATGCGATACACTTCTAAAATACTGTCCCAGACTTCAACTATTTACAGTTTAGGCATTTTCTGCAAGTGACAAGGTTTGCCCACTTAGTGACTTTCAATATTTCCCTGTCTACTTTCATACCCATTGTGCAGAGTGCAAGGTACAGGTATTTTGGGCGTGTGACCCTGGTCTTCTAGATTCAAGATATATTCTCTAACATGCATGTTATGGAGCAACCAACCTCTCTTTTCTCCTTGATATTAATTTATGAACAAGGCTGACTCAAACTCCCTGAGATTTTCAGATAGGTTGAGTGCTAGGAATTCCCAACAGAAAAGCATGCTCTCTAAGCAGAGGCTTCAGATGATGCCATCTCTGGAATGAATGAGGCTTAATCTCCCTTCTGTCACTGGCATTGCCTTCTGGCTATACAGGTGACTCCTTTCTCATCTTGATGGCATCTGAACTCTGCTAATTCAGCTGGTTCACTTTTTGGTGCACAGGCTGCCTGGGCATTTTGTTTAGCTTGGGAATCCTATCAGGCAGATGTTTATGAATATTACAGAGCCAATCTGCTTACACTTCCTGCTAACATTACTCATTCACTGGCTTCAGGGGAACAGGGTTATTTTTAGAGACATTTCAAATGTTACTGTAACTGCCTTATACTTTTCCTTCCCAGTGGAAAACCTTGTGGTTAAGTCAGAATTCTTAGTACCTTGAATACAAACATTTCTCCTCTAAAGAGAGCCACAGTGTTGAAGTTGCCATCACAGATATTCGGTTTTGTGCCTGGAGGAGATGGCCTGTCACCCAGAGGAGGACTAGGAGGTCTTGGTTGTCTGTCATGTTTTCTTTCCGAAGTAGAATGAATTCTGCGAACAGGAAGAGTCGGTAAAGGCCTAGTTGGTTCCAGTGGCTCAACAGGTGGACCTGGAAGTGAAAAGAAAAGTGTTTAGCCAGGCGAACAGCTTTGGATTTTCTTTCTTCCTCCTTAGGTTTTTAAAAGTCTGCAAGCTGGATAAGTAGCCTTGAGAAAGTTTTATATATTCCTTATTTACTGTATACACTCAATAATCCGTTCCCTAGAAATGGGAAGCAGAATGAGACGCGTCCACACGTGAAAGATGTTCCAAAATAGATGAATGATAAAAACTGAAGGGAAGCCAGTAAGTTTTTGGAGATCTTCCCAAGGAGGCTGGAGATAAAGGGGAGGTAGACACATGCTCAACATTGCATTATAATGGCAACTGCATGGAAAATTTAGGAATAGGAAAGCAATTACTTTATTACAATTCTATCATTAAACTTTATTCTTAGAATACTAAGGGAACTCTGAAGTGGTAAGAGACATTGTTTGCTCTCTTTCAAATGATGGCATCTCCCCAAGCACAGCAGTCTGAAGAACTACCTACGAAACTGATATTTGCAAATGACAGCACTGCCATTCCCTGAAATTGCAAAGCAATTCCCATTTGATCCTAACTCAGCTTAGTCCTGAGATGTGGCAAGGCTACAGGATTCTAAAGAGCTATAAAAATGTACGGGACTGATACCTGGAGCAGAAGGCTAGTTTTAAACTGAATCTGCCATATTTCTGCCATTTATTATTTTGTTAACAATAAGTGATAAAATCTGGAACAAGCCAAGTAAAGAGAAGCACAGTAAGATTTCTTGTTGCTTCCCACAGAAGGACACAAACTAACATGACAATAAGCCAAAGGCTTCTAGAGGGCAAAGATTTTGGGAAGTTTTATATTTCATGTAATCAAACGGTATTTGATTGTAACATTAAAAATATTGTCTGTTGACTTCATGGATGTTCTACACAGAAGGTACCATTCAGATAACAGAATTTACTCCAACTTCCTGCATAATCAGCCCAGAAATCTCCACCAGCAAATCCTGTGAGGAGCCTAGTCTTTAGGGTACAGATCCACCTCATTTTCCAAGAAGAGACACGCTGTTTAGGCTTAAAAATTTCAAGCAATTGAAAAATCCTCTGTAACGCTCAGTAAATTGTGCCAATGATTAAGCCACGCCATTGCTAAAGTCTACATTTTACTCATTGTTATTGAATTGCTATTGAATTTGTAATTCAATTGCTACTGAATTTGTGCAGGTTTAGATCCAGGTTTGGAGGGTTTTTTTTCCCCTTTTCAGTATCTGCTAAGTGTTCCAACATATAAGCACTTATAGGTCTTGATTTATTCCTTCTTTAACCCCCCTTTATGAGTGAAACAGGTCAGTTCTTTATGGCTGTTGCTGCAAGGTTGTTTTTTTGCTTTGTATTTGAGATCCTAAGACTTACTCTTGCAGCCCTTTTCTAAAGCTTTCTAAGTGGATCATTATATTTCTATAAAGTGACTTGCACTCATATTTTGAGCCTTCTGTGATTTTTATTAGCAACTACTTTTATTTATTATTATTCCAGAACTCTCATAAAAGACTCACATATATTCTTCAGATGAGGATTCCCTGTTGATAGCTGCTATTGGAAAGCTGCCAGCTAATTCATCTGCACTAAATGCATATATGTTTACGTACTATTTTGTACATCACCTTTATGTATTTTCCATCTCCTTTTATCTCAGCCACACAATGCCTGGTATCTTAGTAGGCCATAAAGTTCTTTAAAATAAAATTTCCAAATGATGATAGAGCTATCTGTATCTTTCCAAAATTGTTATGTGACACAACTCTCTAGACACTGCCTCCCATATGAGCAAGAGAGCTTGAGCCGCTGTTAGATGATCGAGGGTGCATCTACATTAGTGTTTTACTTCAAATCAGGAATGTTCCTTTGATGAGAATCTCTCAGTTGTTTACCCTGGTTTTGGATGAAGTTAGACTAGAAGATGCACTTCCAGAGCACATCTAAGCTGCTCCAGCTGCAAACAGGCATCATAGGATGAACATGACAGTGGTTCAAAGTAACCCCTGCCCCCAGAATGCATGCAGTGTGGGTGTCAAGCCCTCAACACTCTTAACACCATCCCTAAATGCTGCTGTTGCTACAGATGTGCTTCTCTTATTCCTGGTAATAGTCATGGATATTGTTCTGCTAATACAAACACAGACAATGTATTGCTGGGTGAAGCATACAGGCCGTGCACTGCCCTTTGCTCCAATAGGCTGCACCCCAGGTGTCAGCAGAAAGACAGGTACTTTGCTTCAGGTTGGAAAGCTGGTTGAGGCAGGATTAAGTCAAAACAGAGAGCAGGGGATGCTTTAGAAGAAGGAATGGGAATGGGAAAAAGGTTCTAGAGGGATCTCTTTCTACATATAGAAAATATAGTTTGTCCGGATGAAAAATGGTGTGAGTGGGAGCACAATGTTCAGATTCTGCTTTGGCAAGTTAAAATGACAGGAAATTGGAAGCCTGTAATGATTGCCAAAAATACCTGAACAAGTTAAGCTTGAAAACCTTTTAAACACTTGATGAAGACAGGAGATGTTTGTGTTGAGGAAAGCTAGTTCCTTGCTGGCACATAAGCAAGACAGCAGTCATCAGTGACTTATGATGCACAGCAGCCATCTCTTTCAACAGCAGTGTGATCATTTGTACTCCTGTGCAGCCATTTATACAGCTCTGAGTTGCTCTGTTTTGTAAATAAGGTTGTGCATGCTGGGACTGAAACATGTAGGACTCTAACATAAGTCCTACATGACAGGATGCCTTGCTAGCAGGCTAACCCAAGGTTCACCTTTCCAAATGAGACTATTGAATGATGCTACAGAAGCAGCAGATGTTATTCTGCCCCTTGACACACCAAAACAAGGATGTGTTTAGAGATCAGGAAAGTCTCTTTGGTGGTTGGTTTGATTGATCTTGTTGATCATTTTCAGGTGACAGCTATTCAGTAATTTGCACAAGACCATCACCAGCCCCAGCACAAGGTTTACGCCTGGGCTCAAGCCATGAGCAGGAGGTAGCTAGGAGCAAATTTACAAAATGATCATAAGGAGGCTTCAAGAAGCACTTTTCCCCTTAGACAGGGTGACTTGTGCAGCAATCTGCAATGCAAAGAGGAGCACAGGCTCTCTGGTAGAGAACCAAGAAGTCACCGTGCATTACGTATTTGATCTGCTAGGTGGAAAGACACACAGCTGGAAAGGGAGCAACTGCCTAGCCTGGGCTGCCCTGCTTCTCAGATGCAGCAAACGGACAGAAATATTCACAACCATAGCGATTCTGACTTATCAGAAGCAGCGAGCCAAAAACTTCATACTTGGAGATCAGAGGAAAGAAAGAATATAATTTTACAGAAATCAGAGGTAGTTTGAAGAAAACATAAAATAAAAACCTTTTATCTTTTTACTGCTTTAAAAGGAAAATGAGTGTGACAAACTTGTGAGAGAAGATCAGAATCACACACTCTTGAGACCTGGACAGTCTAGATCAGAAAAGATTCAGTGGAACCAGAGATCTGCATGAACTGAAGCACAAGCTAGAGCAGTGGGAAGAAGACACAAGTCACTACTAACATGGAAAGCTGGGCTGCAAGACGTATTCATGGTGTGCAAGGGTGAAAATAGTTCTGGCACATTGCTCTGAAGGAGGTATCCAGGCTCCCCATACATTTCAGAGGTGATACAACAATTTGTGTGCATGCAGACCTCTGGAGCCCCAAGATAAACCAAAACTCTCAGGGCTGCCTGCCTGTGCTATCCAATTTTCCAGTCTAGAGCACCCAGATCTGCAGGCCAGAACGCCAACTCCATACTTGCTCTCTTCTGTGTATTCCTGCTACATGTATTATATCCTCAGGCCTTGTCTGCTCTCCGGCTGTACATCCTCAGTCCCATGAACAAGCACAAAAAGGTGTCATCCCAACTCCCTACGCTTTCTTCAATCCAGACTCCAACCCCAAGTCTTCCCTCAGATCTGCTCTTTGGAGATGGCACAGTCAGTCCCAGAAAAGGCACTGGGGCAAAGCCAAAACCTGCTGCTTCAGGCAGGGCTGTCACAGCCAGGAGGCTGTCAGCAAGGGCAAAGCAGGGAGCAGCTTCTGCAGCCATAGGCACGAGACTGTATTGGTCTCCCCCACTCTAGTTCAAGTCCAGCTGGGCACTAAGAGGACTCTCAGAACTGTATTTTATGGAAACCTTAACAGAGTTCCCAAAGAAGACGATATTCAAGATCACAACACAAGGCTGGAGAGAGTGCGAGGCTGAAATCAGACAAGTTGGACCTGAGATGAGCAAAGATCTTTTACTTAGATGTCTATTAACTAAGGAAGAATTCCAGCTATATCCTGAAAAGTGGGATTCTTAAAGAAATATACAGAACAAAGTCCACAAGGGAAGACAGCTGATATTTAGGAAAGGTTGGGAAACCTGTATGTTAGCTGTCCCTGGGAAACTCTTGGGGCAGCTAATATACAAATTTGCATTGAAGATACTCAGAGATATTTAAAAGAATAAAGCCAGTCTGGCACTTCCTATAGCCTCATAACAAGTGGGCTGGTTTTATGCCAGAAGTCAAAGGGAAGAGGCTGTAGAGAGAGAACCAAATAAATCCACCTCAGTCATGTTGAACATTATGGAGGAGGAACTGCAGAAAAAGAGACCTTGTCAACAAAACCCTGCAAGTGGTGGCCAGAATGAAAACATGGGGTAAAGATGTTTGAACCGATACAGTAATTAACTATTACAGCTCCTGGGAGGGAATTGGAGGAATTGTGATTGAGAACTTGAAGAAAAATGCTGCAAAATGCCTGTGTGATGTGCCATGTTCAACCTTGTGGCACCTGGTTGCAGCATTTGGGTGAGCTTGTAGGCACAAGGTGCACAAAGCTGCAAATTAAGCAGAGTTGGCAGTAGAAAGGAGCTAAGAGATAAACGCGGCAAAGCAGAATGGGAGGAAAGTGGCCACACGAGGCACTTGTCCATGGACTAAATAACAGCCCAGCCCTAGTATTATGCTTTCCGTGAGAGTCAGCAGACAGTAATAGACACAGTACTGGGGAAGTGATAAAGAGTGAAGAGTTTCTTTTTTGCTGAGTACTCTGTGTGGTTTAATATTCCCGTCATTTAGTACGCAGCCAAGACCTCTGAGGTCAGAATATACAGTCAGTAGGTCCAGACTCATCATTGCATAGAAATGGGAAACAGAGGCAAAAGGCACCAGTGCAGGTTACACAGAACTCAATATTGAATACAGACTGAAGATGAAATTGGAATATGTAGAGCTGTGGCAGCCAACCAACAAACCTAGACATGGCGAAAGCTGGAAGGACTAGAAAAACTCTTGTCCATCAAATGGCCCAGCAAAGAATAAAAGATGCTTCAACAACACCCAGGCCCAGCACTGCATTATCTCCCAAACACCTGCACAAAACTGACTGCAATGATGTGGATTTGAACCACCTGAAGCCAAAATGAAAATGTAACGATTTCCTAGGCCCCGAGCAAGTTTCCTTACCAAAAGGCTACCAGTCACAAGATTGGTAGTAGCTCTTCCCATGAATGTGATTTTGAGGAAAAAAAAGAAGTGTTGACAGCCATCTGGCTGCCTGCTGCTGTTGATATGTCCTATAGCTGCTCACAGCATCTCTCTACCTGCCTCTGCTGTCTCTGAATTACAGCAGAGCTCACAGGGACTACAGCTCTTCGGCAAAGCTGCATGCAAATGTATGATATAAAGTATAACTGTAGAATTACTTTTGGCCTTTGTGATTAGATGGTTGCTGTGTTTGCTTGCTTTTTGCATGGCTTTGCCTGCTAATTTTTGCCCAAGTCATGTTTTAATAGGATAAAGAGACATAGTTGGTTACATCAGAAGTCTAATAACCGGGTCTGTTATCTTCATTAGCCATATTAACTAAAGAATGAACAACAACAAAAAATTAGTTGATTGGGCAAGATTAATTTTTTATTAATTCTAGATTATATTTCTACTATTTATTGATTGAATTCTATATCAGTTTTCTTAGTGTTTGCCCAACACTGAACTCTGCACTCTGGTTTCCCGGGAACACTCTCATGTCTTTTTGTTTCCTGAGATTCCATAAGCACTCTTTGAATTTTATGATTTTTCAGTAATGATAAAATACTGAAATAGGCAAGGCGGAGAACTCCTTCATCAGCTGTTTGAAATGATATGGGGCAAATCATCCTGATCTATTTTTACCTGCTATCCTTAGTGAGCACTACAGAGCAAATTCCTCTTTCACTACAGGGCATGAAAATACTTCACTGTCTGCAAGAGATGTTGGTGTATCCTCCTGCTCAATTCTAAACCCTGGCCAGAAATCTTTATTGAGCACTACTATCTCGATCATCCTGAATAACTGTCCTTTCACTTAAATAAAACACTGCTTTTATGGTTGTTTCTCCACAGACATGTACTCTTCCTTCCTATCTTTCTCTTCTATTCTTGCTTTTATGTCTTCTGTGCCTTCTAACTTACAGAAGCTCTTAGACATCTGGTAAGTGATGCTAACCTTTCCTAAACATCAGCAGTCTTCCCTTGTGGGCACTGTTCTGAGTACTGCCTTAAGAAAATACTCCTTAATGAGTTTCAGTTTTCCTGGTCTGCCTGGAGTTCTTCATTAGTCTAAATGTCTAAATATCTTTGCTCATCTCAGTTTGAACTTGTCTGATTTGAGTCTCACACTCTCCCCAGCCTTGTGCTGTGGTTTTGGACATCTTCATTTGCTGCCTCCAAAAAGGACTCCATAAAATACAGTTTTGAGTCTTCCTTATTAATGCTGTCTCCTGTTGTTGTTATATAGGTTGTGTTTTTGTTTCTTTCACTTTTCTACTGAGTGAGGATGGACTTTCAGCTAAAGGTAACTTCCTTCTTGTTGTAAGTTAATCCTACAGCTAGGCACATGCACATTTCAGAAGAGTGCAGGTTCAACACACATCCTGGGGCCAGGCACTAAGCAGTCAGAATATGGTCTACAATCAGAGGAAAGGGAAGCAGCAATTCAATCAATCTGCCTTTGCTGAGGAAGGATGCTTATCTGGTAACACCTGAGCCATTTTGCAGCATAATTTATCATAAAAGCAGAGTCAATAGACTCCATACAATTTTCCCAACTTTCTTATTTCCAGAATGTCATTGCAGTAACTTGTATCCAAGACAGAAGGCTAAAGGTAGGATACGACAGAATTATCTGCAGCAAAGATGGTTTTGTGAACAAAGACCTACTTAAAGAGATGCTGGTACCTTGGTATTTATTACTCATTAGAAACTCATTAGACCCACTACTGATGTAACTAACCAGGCGGTATCACATGCAAGTCATAGCCTATAGCACTATGCTTCCAAGCAACTTCAGAAAATCAGTGAGCAAACCTAATCAAGAGAAGACGAAGTGAGAGAGGATATGCCATGGGACTGTTGGCACAGCTGCTATATGGCCTCAACCCATTCACCAGGTCTGAACCTGCCATTCTGTGATCCCAGTCCTAGGATCAAACCCACCCTCAAGGGCTGAATCTGCTTACTTCCACAAGGGAAGCAGGTAGGAAATCTCCTGGAGGTGGAAACTCTATGTTTTGCAGACAACTTGGTAAGATTTTGCAGACACTGTGTTGAGAAGAAGATTTTCTTCCTCTCTAGCACAATCGAGGTAAAAATTGTCAGAAAGCTTTTGGGTCACAACAGATCACCTTCAGAGTGTGACTTCCACCACTGGCACTTAGCCTCCTCCCTTCATGCTTCCTCTGTCGCAGACCATCTGAATACCAAGGTGACCTGTGAAGATAACACAGAGAGGAGGCATTTAGGAGCCACTGTGTCGATAGTTGAGGACAAAATATAATTGTGCTGTCCTCCTGGCTATTGACAGAGTGTTCCCTGAACTGTACAACACTCGCCTCAAGGCATCCTGAATGGTTCTGTGTTCATTACTTTCTAGCTTCTGGCTGGACAAGTAAGTGGATCTCCAAACCTGCCAGGAGCAAAGGAGGTTCTTGGATTTAAATCAGGGGAGATAATGATCCACCTAAAAGCAAAGGTGTTTCTTTATCTTCTTAATGTTCACTCCAAGAATAAAACTAGAATAAGGAAATTAGGTTTTAAAAGGAAGGAAGTTCCTTTTAAAGGATGTTAAGTTTTGAAATATAGGGGTTTTTTGGTCATAAAGTGCTGGTCTGTCTACAGGTTTCTGCAGGACCGTGCCAGCTTTCCACATCTGCAGGGAAGACTCTCCAGTTCCAAAACAAAATGTATGATCAAAATGGGTGGGGAGAGTGACAGAAACCCACCTGACTGCTTGGCAGATTCCAGTGACTTGGAGACAGGTCCGTGTTCACACTAAATGAGCTAATCGCCAACAAGCTACCTCTGCAACAGCTCAGGAAGGACACATTATTTTACCTTGCTCACTAGGCTCTTCTGTGTCCTCAGCAATAAAGCGAATTAGCTAATTCACAGTCAGTTTGGATATCTTAGTCACAACACTCACAGCATATCCAACAGCTGGGCAGTTGAAGCCCTCATGATAATCAACCAGATGACAGAAAGGGTTTCTCAGGCCCCTCTCAGGGAAGTTTTCTCTTCTGTATGAACAACTGCTGCCCAGAGCACTTTCCTGGACCACAAGAGTCCATGGTCTGAATCCTTGCTCTACTCAGAAGGACAGGCTCTGACAAGCTCTCTGACACAGCGATTCACTTTGCAATTCAGTATGAAAACTGTTTCCAAAATTCCTAGCCTGATTCAAACAGAAGGATGAGAGTCTGGGTCTCTGCAGGACACTCAAGTTGTGATGCCTGTACTGAAGTTCCGCTCTGGAATACACGTGATATTTGCTTCACTGCATAACAGAACAGTTTTTGAACTGAACTGAGAATCTGTAGGATAAAATAAATATTTAATTCCCAGTCATAACATAAAGCAGTGCTTCTCCATCAGCTGGAGAAAGCTCCTAAAAGGGGCTTAAGTTCCTCTTTAGTTCCCCCTTCATCAGGGAGCAGTATGGTCCAGCTCCCTCCTTGCACACCCAAGGACTGATGCAGGTATGGGTGAGTCTCTCAGCTCTGACAAGGACTTTCTGGTTACCCCTAGATAAGGACTACCACTAGTCTAGTTACCACTAGAGAAGGATCTGTTTTTTCCTTCTGGGTCCAACAGAATCACTGGGAAGAAGGAGAGATACAAATGAAGGGATGCAACATAGAGAGGGAGTCTGGGATCTCTGCTGTCCTTCAATATGCCGGACTTCAGGGCAGATCTCCCTAGTTCTCTCATTGTCACCCTTCTCCTTTCTTCTATTTCCTCTCTGAACAGATGACTGTGGGTCTAAAAGCCCCAGACCCAGCAGCTTGCTCTTGCACTCTGTGCTGTTTTAAAGATGCTGGCAGGAACTGCAAGGGGTCCTTACATTATGTGAATAATGTAGGATGTCCATTAATCCTCAAAAAGATGCTCCTTTAACTGGTTCTACGGATGCTTTGACTGTTTAAGTACATAGGATGGAGTGCCATTTGGAACAAGTCTATAGCTTGTCTCCAAGCTCTGACCCTACAAACAAGAGGACAGAGGTTTAATAAAATAATACACAAAAAATCCAAACACCCAAGCCTCAAAACACAACATAGGAAGCACTGTTATACCTAATATTTCCAGAGAGTCTTCCAGTAGGAGGTAGTGCAGATAGAGTTAATACTGTCAACTCCTTGGCTGAATGTATTGGTTTATTTGTGACACAGTGAACAAAATAGGTAAGTTTCTTTGTTTTGAAAGAAAATAGAGCTGTCGGTTTTCCTGTGAGGAAAGATGGTAGCAATTTTCTCAAATGAAGACTGAGATGAACACTTGGAAATACCTATTCTGTTGTCTCGAGTGCTACCACCTGAGGACAAGCTGCATGTCTCTCAGTGGCGATCTTGGTGATGGCATCTGTGATCCTGTTTGATACCTGTTTGAATGCATGGAACTGAACCCACAGTGCTGGCACTATAGGCCTTGTAATGCATTTGGATTTGGGGAACTGTTCAAAAAGCATGACATTGGGCTCATCTGTGCCACCATCATGCATGCTGCTTCCAGCTTGCTTGGTCCTTTGCTACCTGTGATCTCTCTGAATCCACACTGCTTTGGCTACACAGTTGTTCTGTGAACTGCAGACAGGAGGACAGGCCCAGGATCCTTGTTTTCTTGCATAAAAATAGCAAGGACCAGCAAGTCCTTGCTACCTTTGTCCTTTCCCATCTCACCTTTTCTACCCCTGCAGAGAAACAGTTCTAAATGGGATGAGCAGTCACAGGAAAAATCACACTCTTGGCAAGAACTAGGATTTCCTGGAGCAGGTGCACCATTTTTGGAAGTGAAAATTACTCTTTAATTTTCTTTTCCTCTTGAGGCTGATCTCAGTCCTTCAGCAACATGGACATTCATCACAATGCCAGTATCCTTGGCCTACTCCTTCTTTGGCATGGGAATGTATACTGCAGGCATGCAAATCCATTAGGAGAGGGTGGTTGTGAGACAGGAACTTTTGCACCGGAGCAGTAAGGTGCCACAAATACTGTGCCCTGATGATCCACTGTTCTTGCATGTAAGATGTGCTGTTGTCCAGTGCTGACAAACTTGTTCCTTGGCCAGGGCCTGTGTAGTCACCATTACAAGCCTGGACCTGAGCCCTCATGCGATGAGCACATACAATGATCAGGAGCTTTTTTCCTGAGCGGTAGAAAAGATATGTGAGAAGCTGACATGTTCTTAGCAAGATTTGGAAGAACTCAAATCCTTAAGCTTGTCTCCAGACTTAATGATTTGGCCTATTTTGGAGCAGATAGTAGACCTTTCCTTTGTGACCTTAGGCTTTGAAAGACTCTTGGGGAAGACAGACCAGCTAACCAGTTCTACCTTCTAGAGACTGAGATATGCCTCAGTGCAGGAAAAGATCTTGCACTCTTAGGAAGTGAATAGTCAGCTTTCTGTCATATTCTTTGCTAAACATGTCATCAACAAAGCCATACTGATTCTGGAGACCAATTAAAAAATTGTATCTATCATCTGCATTGCTTCTCTACTCTGTTCCACCTGTCTAGGGCCATGTGGCAGCCTATATACTTCCACTG
Organism: Crypturellus undulatus; assembly: GCA_013389825.1. NCBI lineage: Eukaryota > Metazoa > Chordata > Aves > Tinamiformes > Tinamidae > Crypturellus > Crypturellus undulatus. Next base: position 41,788 of record VWPW01021751.1, read on the forward strand.
CCAGCTAGATATTTTGCCAGCAGCAAATATTTCATCTTGTTTTGTTTTCTCCAAGTATCCATGTGGGCATCATTTTGTTCTGTACATCATGGGAACCCCTCTGCCTTCCCAACATGGTATCAGGAGACACATTCCCCACATAACAGGCAGCTTCATAGCCCACTGCAAAAGGATTCTTGGAGAAGGACATGGAGAACAGATGAACCATTGCTGAAAGATGATCAGTTCGGGCTATGTGGAAAGGCCATGACTGACTATGTCTCTTTTCTCCTGCACTGCAGCTGCCTGCTACCCTGACCTCCATGCAACGACAAGTATAGAAATCACTTAAGTGGATATCCAAATGACCTACACATGAGTATTATTTCCAATTTAATTCCTTCCTTGGCATGTCACTCATAACATGGGCACATAGATAAGGTAGGAGAGATTCTTCTGAAAAAGGTATGAAATAAGCAGTCACAATATTTCCCCTGTTTTTCCATGGAACATGTTACAAGGAGCACTTCTCTGAAGATGGAAATACTGATGACTTGTCTTCCAGCTTACTCAGACCCGCACATTCAGCTGCTGGCCCCTCTCATCATTAGTTTCCAAGTAGAAATAACATTTTACCCACTGACCCAATACTAACTAGATCATGCATAAAAAAAAGACTTCACATCACCTACTGTCTCTTTAGGTGGCTTTGAAATAAATCCAGAAGAAAATCCATTCAACAAATCAGTTACATGACAGATTTAGACATATTCTTTTTCCAATTGCTAAATACTGATACAATATAAACATATACTTGAAACACATCATTCCCAAATAGACAAAATTGACTTAAGTTCTAGTATAGCCTCTGTTCTTTCTTCTAAAAACTCCAGTGGAATGAAAATATGGAGGTTAGAGGAGCTTTTAGAATTCCCAAAGCACAATAAAGTGGATTGGTATTGCGGAAGGAAAATGCATTTAGTTGAATCTTCCTGCTAAGGCTACAAGAAAAACATTTCAGTGATTAATTTTCAGCTGAAAGGAATTCAGAACAGAAATCTTTCCTTTCATCTACCATCTCCTTTTCCAGGAAGAAACAAAATCTATATTTTCTGTTTTTGCAACCCATAAGGATTAGACCTATTTTAAAACTAAGCTTCATTTTCTGGGTCAGAACTCTGTGCTCAAGGCTGAAATTTCTACACAGAGAAACAACGAGCTAAATGCAGAAGTCGCTGCTGCTTCCTGAGAAGGACCAGATATCCCTATAATCACCACCATCCCCTGCCACTTCATTTTGAAGGCCTTCGAGATAAGCCTTGACTGACTTAAGGATAGTCAACAAACTCAGATAGTAGTAAGTTTATATTGCTTTTTTTCAAGATGAGTTTAAATTTCAAGCGTGTTTTATTGTACAAGATGAATCTTAACTTAGTGTATGGCTAAAATTGAATGCTACAAGGTAAGTAAAAAATAAGTGGAATTCTTGTGGTGCTGCTTCTCAACATGCAAGCTGCCATGATGTTCTCTCAGGAATATGCTCTTGGGACCCTGATGAGCCTCCCTTGGCCACTCCTATGCCTCTGACCACGGCCCAGGACCCCATTTCAGCTCAGCCCAGCACACCATAGTAGTGCTGGTCTTCAGCTCTGCCACAGGTCTGTCCTTCCCAGCCGTGGGCCGGGTCCCAACCTGCACCTGTGGAGACCACCAGTCCTGGCCTCGGATCTGCCCCATCATCATGGATGAGCCCAACAGTCACCGGACTGTAACTGAACCCGCTTGCCAACATCAGACCTGATCTTCATCTCAAACTATGGTTCATGTCTTGGACTAGCCTTGAACCTGTCTCATCACCACATGCTTTGATTACCTGGACTCTTGGTTGACTCCACTGCCACTGGGCCTGCAAGGGCCCTACCCTGCTGGCCTCACTTGCCCTCAATTTTTAGCAACTTTCAAAAATGAAAACTTGGGCACTTTATTTAATGAAATTTTTTACTGCTTATTATCTCAGCACCTAATTTAAAAGCAATCCAGAAGAATCACTCTCATCCAGAGTATTTTACTGTGTTAGAGAATGTAAGATACTACAGGACAACTGCCATGCAACTTCATTCTGTTAATGAACACTGAAGAGAAATCCTGTTACGCTGCTGGAAAAGAGTGAATGCTTCCTGGGTATATTACAAAGCATCTTATTTTAAATATTGAACCTTATTTATATATCTACTTTGCAGTGTGATGAACTGCACTCTACAAATGCCTATTTCCATTGCCTATACAGGTGTTAAGAAAACTTGCTCAGAGATGTCTCTTCTTCGGGTATTTATGTTGAGACAAATCAGTTTTATTCCATGTCATGAAAGCAAAAAATTAGAGTGAAATAATTGACACACACAGTTTAGACGTCTAAAGGCTTTCTACACTGTTCAGGATTTTTATCTGTCTTGGCACAAGTTCTATTAGAAATAGGCTTATTTTCACTGGTAGACTGGAGATATAAATGCTGATTGGGAAGGGGTCTACCATTAATCTCAGAAGCAACCATCAGAAACACCAGCTTTGTATGATATTTCCCATTGACAGTGACTATCTACATTATTTTCAGCTCTAGTTCATATAATATCTGCTCTACTGATCTTGGGTATTAACATCTTAATTCAGATAATATGCAGCTGTGCACACTGAATAGCTAAGTAAGGCTCAAGGTTACTATTAAGTAATCTGTGAAATTTGCAAGTTCCTCAAAGAATGAACTCCATCTTCTTTTACAAAGGCTATTTACCACAGCTATTTCAGCCACCTTTCATTACTTTCTCACATTACTCTATTTAGCAACTGAACGTGGTATCAGCTCTTCCTTTATTTGTTGGAGGAGTGACCCCAGACTAAGTTGTTCTCCAGCTACCTGTGTCATTTTACTTGTCCTTTTCACTTTGTTGCATCCACAGAGAGAAAACAATCTTAAAAAATAAAAGAAACACACCTTACACTGTTGGAAAATAAAAGCAATTGAGATAGACGCGTACAGCCAAGATTAGGGAACATCACACTCTTGTGTTATCATCTACAGAAGAGCCATTTTCTTTATTAACTTCACAGAGGATATGCATACTGCAGTTTTTAAATGACTGGTATGACTTGCTTGCTTTGCAATCAGTGACTCCTTGTAGTGGCTGCTCATAGAGGAGGACCTATTCCTGCTAACAGCTCATGAAATGGAAAGGAATACAAGGGAAATTTGTTAGAGAAAGTTCCTGAAGAACAATCACCTTTACTCACCAAACTGTGTAGACCTCATCTGAAGGCAGTGAGAAGCATAAGATCCAGCACCTCACAGCTCTTAAATTCTTTTAGCTCAGATTTCCCTTTGCTGTGACTCTTAAAATCTGCCTTTCCCTCTCCTCTCCTCCTCTTCAGCCACCTGCACATCATTCTCTGGAATCTCTCCTTGTGTTTGCATCTCTTATTTTTTCACATGGTGCCACATCAACTCCAACCCTCTAGTTCCCTTTCCAAAGCCTTTTGCCTCCCTTTCTCCTTGAACCCATAACTTTATGTTATGCTATATTTTTTTTTCAACTGGATATTAAAAGAAATGTTTCCTAAGCAGATCTGAATCTCTTTTCCCTTTTGTCTATAGATGGAGAAAAAATAATGGATAATTTGTTTTTATTTCATGTTCTTCATATGCCTCCTCTCTATTTGCATTTGCAGAAAGATGATGAGAGAAGGTGCAGGGTCTGCCAGACGAAGGCAATCCTGAAAGATAACCTTTGGGAACAGTGTTTTCTACTAAACCTTTATGTTTCTACTTTCTGCTGAAGTAAAAATAAACTAAACCTTCTGTTAAATCTCACCATTAAATCTTTTTTGAGGGGGTACAGTGAGGCATGGAGGAGTATCAAGATCACAGAAGTTCATTTATTCTTATTTGCAGGTTGATACTGCCACAGGGACAGACATATTTGGTTGCAGATGAAGAGTTTCAAATGGGTCCCCAAATTGAGCTACAGCACAAAATTCAGTCCACTGGCTGCATCTGCGGCGCTACCCATTTGTAGTGGTAAAACACTTATTACACTTGAGCTCACTATAAATAGACGAGTGAACAGTGTTGCTCACCATAGATTTTCTGAATTCCTTGGAGGTCATCTTGGGGCAGTTTGAAGTTGTGTGTTTCCATGTACTGGTAGAAAGGAGCCATGATAGCACTGGGATCATTGGAGTGTTCCAGACCCAACGCGTGTCCCAGCTCATGGACCGCAACCAGAAAGAGATCGTTCCCTGCAGAAAGAATGCACATGCAGGTTAGTGTCACAGCCATGTGGTCAAGCAGTGTCCTAAGCTGGTTTAAATAGCAAGAAGCTACATTGGTTTATAAAGCAAGAAGCTACTGCTTTGCTATCCTAAAGCATAGCAGGGTGCAGTGTCAGTGTCAGCTACTGGACAGATGCATTGAGCCCTTGTAGTCTGTGTGGCTTCTACAGCCAGTGTAACAGAACGGGCAAGAGCCCCTCACCCATGGTCATATGGGACATTTTCCCCAGGAGAAAATGCAGCTGCTTAGAGTGAAAGTCTACAGAAAGCAGACAAATAAATATGCTGTTCAAACATTATTGACTTTTTATCCCAAGCTTGAACACGATGCTGCCAGGCTACGTGAGGACAGGGCCAGTCTGCTAATCAATAAAGGCCTGTGGTGGGAAGGGAATTTGCTCTCTCTCCTAGGTCTGCCAATGCTGTGCTGGACCACAAAATCCCAGGGGAGATCTGTAAGACACCAACCAAGCCTGGAAAGGCAGAAAGGGCACAGACCGGCGCTAACCTGCCCTAGAAGTCCCAGTGATATCTCTCACAGCATTATCTCCTCTAGCACAGTACTTCAGACTTCTGGCACTGACACGTCTACAGGCCAGCCCAGACAGCACTGAGCTTCTGCAAGGGGCAGAGACAAAGGCTGGTGACACTGATTTGGATCCCAGTAACAGGAGGGAGGAAGCAAGGAACATGTTCCCAACAGGAAGAGAATGGCCTGAAGGGCCCTATCTTGTGGAGAGGCTGGCAGAAGGGAGAAGTTGGAGCACCTTCAACCCTGTCTTACACGAATACATTCCACTTCTGCCTCATGAATCTGGACTCCCCGTGTCCTTGCTCTTAGTGTGTTCTCTGGATGTTCTACACTGTGAGAGCACCCTGACATGGGAGGAAACAATGTCTGTGCAAAGGATGAAAATGCAGCCAACAAAGACAGAAGAGACTCGCCATGCCAATAAAATGCCTAAATCCCTGCCTACATGGCTCTTTCTCAGCATTTTTGTGCAAGGCACAAACCTGAAGCCTTTGCAATTCAATGAGGAACAGTGGCTGCTCCCTGGCTACTTTGCAGCCCTACTCCAGCATCCCATACGTGAGGGAACACTGCTTGCAGGAACCTTCTTCCCACGTCACCCAGCCACCTTTATCATAGAGGCAGCAAAGTTCACAGTAACAAATCACAGTAGTGATTCATGTAGAACTGTCTCCTCTTATCAAAGAATTATCACTCCACTCTCACCCATAAAAATGTGACAACAGTGGGTCAGGGGGACTGCAAGCCTCACAGAGTGCTGCTCTTCCAAGGTATCTTACTGTAAGCCAGCAACATACAGTACTCACCTGGTCATACATACTGCACCAAAATGGTTAAATCATCTACATGTTGAGAAGTTGGAGGGAATAACCAACTGAATATGCAATGCAAATTAAAATATACAATTATTTTTCAAATAAATTTTGAAATACATTTGTTCAAATATAAATGCTCAAAAACACGTCGGTTACGATTAGCCACGTATACATTTAAAATTCCATAGTTTCTGTATTCTAAAAATATGAATGCAGACTTTCTTAAGGGCAAGTTCTTCTTTGTTCATAGATGGAGAATCTCATGTGTGCAGAACAAATGAATAAAATGCTTGATATAGTATAAAATTTATTAACCAGTTTCATGGTGAAGATTGAAGTGGTGACTTTTCATGGGTTTTCCAAGACACTCTAGAAGATAGACCCTCAGAGAACTTTGTTTTAGAAGATGATATGTTTGTGTACCTTCTTTTTAGCATAGCAAGAGAACACAATTCAGCACTGGAGTAAGAAAGCTACCTGGAGGGCTACATTGCTGAGAGCACACTCAGACTGTGGTAGTGACACTCCAGTGCAGTCGCTGGAGCAGATGAGGCAGTGAGGAACGATCTCTATGGAAAGTGGGACAAGGAGCTCCTGTTGCCTCTCAACAAATATGCTGATTCTCAATGCTGTGGTTGCTTACCATCCCAAAGCCTTTACTGAAAGGCAGTGGAAGGGCACCCTGCATACACAAAATCCATCATCATTTGCTCCCTTCCCAGCTGAAGACTTCTCACCCCTGCTTCATTCTTCCAGCTTTCCAGATGACAAGTGGGCAGCAAGTATTTTGGAGTAGGAAGAGACAGGAGAAAAAAGTCTAAGGCCATTCTGCAAGCATACACTGCTCAAAAGCCCATCTCTGGATTTTTTCATCCATTTTTCTTGTGGCATCAGTTACAACCACACTATTAGCAAAATTTATTTTTGTAGATGGTAAGGAGCCTTATAATGTGAAAGAACACATTGTTCATTTTCCTTCTTGAAAGATGGGCTATGATCCACTTAGAAAATAAAACATAAAAGTATAAAGTTGGTGCCTGCGATTGTGCTTATCGTCTTCTCACATAGCCCTTAACCTGGAGCTGGTAAGGGTATTTGCTGTTATGCACTGGTGTTTGGATGCCATTTGGAAACTGTCTACACAGCTGAGTGCTGAAATCTTGAAAGGAGTTTCTCTCAAACTGTTTCTGTCAGTTCCTGACCTTCGTCTTCTGTACAAACAACCTTCTTTATTAATGCTCCTCTTTTTGGAGCAAGATTCAGATGGGAGGATAGATAGTCCAGCTTGACACTTCACTAATTGTATGGAAAGGAGGTTGGACAATATGATAAAGCTCCTGAGCTTCCTGTTCAGACCCCACCTCCAAGAGCAAACAGTAAGTTGAACTTGTGCTCAGTGTACTCCAGCCACCTTTGTCAATGAATATATAGGGAAAAAAGGAACTGAATAACCTGGTTTTGTATTTGCAGAGGAAGTTCTCAAGGGAAATACAACAATTTCTTCTCATTTGCACCATCTGTACAAAATAAACTGACCTCTCAGGAGGTATCCAGAAGTACACTAATAAGCATCAGAGAAAGCATTTAAAAATAGATTTCCAAGGACTCCTAAGATTGGGGTAGTTTTATAAGTTGGCTTACCGACTGAAATAGTTCAACTTAGCTAGGATATAACAAAACCTAAAGAAACATAGATAATCTAGCTTTAAAGTAGATGACATTTACCTTACCAAAGCAACATTACCACTAGAAAAAGTTATAGTGAAGAATACCTGTAAAAACACACAAACATTGTCCATACAAGCATTATCATGATGGCCAATCTGGTCAACACATGGGTAACCTCTTATGTTCAGTTCAATAGTACTATTAAAGTCGATGTACATGCCAGACACAGAATTCACTTTAAAATACATAACTTTAAGCATACATTGATTTTTAATGAAAAATAAGCTAAGTTTCTGCTCAGAAGAGACTTCCTACTAGTTACTGTATTCCCAGATGAACTGGATTACTTGGGATAAACGGCAATAAACTTATACATAAACCCTTGGATAAAAGCAGCCATTTCTAAAATACCATATCCCTTTGCAGAAATCAGAAGCCCACAGTTTTAGTGAAACAACACAGAGAAAACACAGGCAAACATGTATGTATTATCATCCTTCTAGTCCTAACCTACATCACTCTGGCTTCTTTGAATTATCATCTTCAGCTGGAGAAATGGCTATTAAATCAGGTAACAGACAACTTGGGAAAAGTTTTCCCTGTAAAACTGCTAGCAAGCATCTTCTTTTACAACTTACTCATTTTAACTATCAAAGCTCATACCAAAACCATTTCTTTATTTCACTATAAAGCAGTGCATATTGCTGGGATCCAATTTATGTAGGTCAGCAAAAGCACTCATTTAAATCTATACCAGTGTAAAGTAATATGTCACAAGGATAAAGTTATGGCAATACAGTAATACTAGTATAAATATGGCTAGAACTCCAGCCAGTTGGTACGTATACCAACATGCTGCCTTCATATATGCCACTGAGTATGACAGCAATATAGCTGCCAGAGGTGTAGGTTGATTCTGTACAGCACCTAGCACAGGGCAGTATAAATCCAGAATACTGCTTCAATGACAATATGAGAATATGAATACAAATTAATAAAACAGCACATGTAATTAGCAATATGAGAGGAACTTGAATCTCTGATCTTTCTATTGCATTAGTTTTATATGTTGTGGACTGTATCATCATGCTAACACAAATCTATATTAGACTTTTCTACTTACTGCAGTTTACACAGACATAATTAGAGAGACAGATAAGAAGTTCAAGTTCTGAAATTTTATTAGAGGAAAAATGATAACGAAGAATCCAGATCACTGGTCGTGACAGTGGCATGTCTAGCATAATTACAGAAGAGATGATGTGAACTAAACATGCTTTCAAAATACACTAAAATGACCTCCTTGAATCCAAGAGCCACATGGAGACAACTGTTTCCCAAGCACAACTTAAAGAAGCTTTAGGGCGACTCTAAGCTATGCCTTGGAATTTGCATCTTCAGACCTGGTGTATCAAAATTGTCAACAGAAGAACATGCAATTTGTCTATAATCCTATGTCAGCCTCCACAACATGTCCTGTTTAGTAAACGTTGCATCAGCCAAGGGCTCTCAATCTTCTTGCATACGAAGACCTTGAAGAAATGGTGATACTGCTTTTCCATTTGATTGTAACATAAAAAGAGATGTATAAAGAGCTTTTCAACCTAGAAAGGAAGCAAAAATGTGTTAATTAGAAGTTTCATTTTGTTCATAAACTGTTACGATTGTGAATTTAGCAATGAATATGACACATCTTCTGAACTTCACAGAAACTTTTAGAGTGCCTTTAAACAGTTTCACTGAAGAAAGAAGAGTGAAATGTATAGCTTCACTCTCAAGAGTGAAGCTATACCACAGCCAGGTAACAAAATGCTAGCAACATTAGAGTATGGGCAGTTTCACTAGCGGTAATAAGGTCAAATCGACTCCTGTCTGTTGTGCGGCAACTCATCAAACAGCTGAAGGATTTACCTGGGTACAAGGAATGAGGTGCTCTCCTTTATAAGAGTTTCTCAAATAGTTTTTTTCAGTGCAAGTTCTCACTTGACTCACCTGAATGTTAGCCCTTCTCCTGTTTCTTTAAGGATATTGCAGCAGCTCAGTTTCTTCAGGGTAGATGAGTAAGGACTAGCTGCAATACCTGACTACAAGTATGAACATGAGCTTGATCTCACTGTCACCCTGAAGGAACTGACCCATTGCCAGCAACTAGAGGTAGGAAGACATTTCTGGTCAGGGCAAACACATAACCCTTAAAGCCACTGCTCCTTGGGGATCATGACTCCAGCTGAAAAGCTTGAGGTGACACGTTTCATACATAAGTCAACACACCAATACTACTACACTAGCCTTTTGGATGCCTGGCTGAGGGGAGTAGAGCACAGTTTGAGATAAACGCTCAACACAGTCACAACAGTGCATTTTTTTATCTTCTACACGGACTGGACATCTGGAGGTGAAACTGTGCAGCCAGAAAGAGGGGAAGCAGGGTCTGCTTAGGTTGGCTCTGCAACTGCTGACATGCACTGAAATTAGAAAACTTTGCTGAAAAACATTCCCCTGTCTTCCACAAGTGTAGGTGAGTTCAAAGCCTGACATTCAATATGAAAATGCCAGGGAATCATCAACTCCAAACTGAACACTAGTACTTGCCTTATACTATAAGATCTGTGCAATAAAATACTTTTTTTCTCATCTTTATAATCTATATGAATGGCTTTCTCCTCTTCTGAGATGGCATATGGACTCTGTTACTCTCTATAAATTAATCAGTTTTTGGTATTTCATTGTTTTCATTAAGAAATCTTAAATGGCACAGAATACAAAACTTTCAGGTTTTACTGTGTTTTACAAGATCTATTGCATTTGAGCTCCACTCACTGTATACAAATCTTATTAGAATATAACTCTCTAATTTGGCACAACAGCTGGTTGAGGCAAGGAGGAAATGGATCATTTAGAGAGGTTTCCATTTTCTCCTTTTTTCTAATTTTTTGAGCTTAAAGAGAATTAAAATAATAATACAAAAGAAAAAAGGCAGGTTCGATTAGTTATACAACCAGTGCAGAGAGAAAACAGAAGTCCAAGTGATGCTAAGTCCACCTTACTGCAAACAGCAGGATCTACAGCTAGAATTCAGTTGTTCCCCATCTGGGCGTGGTACTGGAAGGTTACTAGGAGAAAAAGATTTTAAAGCAGCAGGAAGTCAGGACAGTCTGTCCAAACAGGCCTTGACCCTTCAGTGGATGCAATACAGCCAGTTTATTATAGACCCTGCAGTGCACTGGCTCACTCTGCTTCACATATCATCTCTTTTTTCTTCATAAAGGGAATAGGAAAAAGGAGAGTTTTTGGCTCACCTTGATTCTAATGTTCTACCTTTTTTACATAGTAGATATTTTTTCCTTTGCATGGAAGGACAGATCATTATTCTGATCCTTATTGGCACTTTTCTACACGAAGCTCAGAGTATCTCATTCTCTGTGGAAATAAACATAATACTTTGATTATATGCAGATCAACAGGATTCCAAAAGTCTATACAAGTATATTTATATTACGTGTATAAACCAAGTTATTGACAAAAGTGAAGGATAATATTCTCTTTGGAACACTATGAATTTACATCATTTTGAAAATGGAAACTGAAGGTGAACTGTATTCATGAATTTCAGCTATTATCAATAACTTAGCCCTGTCAATATTGTGAAGTTTTAAAATCCAGACTGCAATAGCACAGAACTACTGTTGTGCCACTTCCTTTTTTACTGACAGTGTATAAAACAAAAGAAAGTGTTACTTACAGAGATGCTGTCCATTAGTGAAGAAGAAGAAGATGAAGATAGAAGTCTTCCACTTGCACTGGTAGCCTTTTTCCTCTTCACTTTTCTTCCATAATTCACACGGTAAATGGAACATTTGTTTCATGTGATTGGCTATGATGATTGACAAGCTTCTCTGGTGGTAAAAGCTTTTAAAGATTATAATTTGCTATAAATAACTTGCAAGTTCTTTATTTATAGCTTTTTAGGTTTTAGTTAGCTTGACAGGCCAGCGGTGTAATCTCAAACTGCTGCATGATTAAGTGGACTGGTTTGATCGTGGCTGGTTATGTTGAGATCACATGTCTCTATGCTTGCTCTCAAATTTGATTAAACATTAAAATACGATTTGAGAGATCTCTGGCTCATGGGAACCAGTCTCTCTAAGCAATTATAGGATAATTGAAACCTTAAGTAGGAATGTTTTAGATACTGAATGCTGAACTGATCTTCAATGAACACAAGTGCTGGCCAACAGCATGATTTCAGGTGCCAAAACGTTACAAAACTTAAAGAGTAAGCTGAAATTTTAATACAATCTTATGACTTGTACAACTTCCAACTTCAGTCAGATAATGGGCATTCTGTATTTAAGGATACATAATTAACTTTAAAACATCTCTGATTTTCCCTCTGAAAAATATTGAGGCTTATTTTCAAAAATGGAGTATCAGAAGCCTCAAAAGTACTGATGGGCTAAAAATGCCATTTATTACAACAAAACTCTTTAGATGCTGAGATGTTCTGTACCTGAGAAACCAGAAAAAAAAAGAAAATAAAAGTATTTAACAGTCATAAAGTGACAAAAACCATAGGTGTAGCTTCTTGTGAGTGCATAAGCTCTTTGCCAGGTTTCTCACTGCATCCAAAATTTGTCCTTGCTGATCTCAGCATTTCCACGGAAAAAGAATTTGAAACAAGCAATAAAGTGACAAGAAAATGAGGCAGAAAAGCAAAGCAAAAAGTACAGAAAACAGGAACTTCAGAATGAACTGATGATAAAAGATGGTGCCAACTTCTAACAATATGCTAGGTAAAGAGAGAGTGCTAAAAGGAGTGGTATTTACTTTTTAAACAAGCATGCTCTGTGCTCATACAATTCAGGTAAGCAGGCACCAAAGAAAGTACAGAATAATCCCAGAAAAAGCAGATACCAGAGCAAATTAGAAAGAAGGAACGGACTTGATACTCATCATTCCTCTTGGGTCCTCTCTCCACCAAAAATATCTTAATCAGACAAATCAAATACTATGAAGAATGCATTGTGGGCAATGTTTCCAAAATGAGCTGTTTTATAATAAACAACTACCACGTTGTTTTGTACAAAGCATTTTTGGTACAGCTCATTCTTCTAATGAGAAAGAACTGCAATTTACTCTGAAGTACTAGGTGCTGTATAATGTCTTCTTGCACATCACTTAATTATAAGAAAAGAATTATGTTTAGAGAATGTGGTTAAAGAATTACGGGAAAAATTATATTGAAAGGCATGTCTAGAAATTACCAAGTCTAACTTTACGCTTTAACCAGGGCTAATTTCAAAGCTACATCAGGTTGCTCAAGATCTCACTCAGACAAGTTCTGAAAACTTCTGAGCATGGAACTGCCATAATCTCCTTGAGCAAGGTCCCAGGGTTGCACCATTCTGGATAAAATCCTTGTTGCAACTTTTGCCTGCTGTCTCTTGTCCTTTCTCTGTGTACCTGCATGAAGAGTTCTCAGATGGTCCTCAGGTGGTAGAAGGCTGCAAACAGATTCCCCTCAGCTTTCTCTTCACAGGCTGAACAAATTACTTAAGATTTTGAAGGACACACATCCTGGCAAAATCCAGGGTCTGAATATGAACAGGGAAAACAATACAGCTGGTCACTGAGACAACTGGTAGGAGGAGAACCTGTTTTAACCAGATGCAACTCATAACATATAGAGAAATTGCCCAATATCTCCATTTCTACAGAAGACACTTTCCATGTTTTATTTCTAATAGTTTTCAGGATATTCAAGATGAATAAATGGATTCCGTCACCGGCATGTGATAGTTAAGGCAACAGGTATCAGGAGCATAGAACAGTCTATGGAAGACACCCAAGATGGTCCAGAAGGAGAAAGGCAGGGAAGGGTCAGTGATTTAAACTGAATGGACCATCATCAGAGGACAAGTGCTGAGGCAGAGAATTTGTAGGCATCCTGAGATATTTTAAGAGTCTTGAACTCAGCAAGAATAAAATGGGTACCAGGATATTTAGGTTCAAACCCAAATTAATTTGGCACGTTTTATTTCTGAACAGGATCAGTTCAACCAGTGACAGGACAGTGGCTGTGTCAGAGGCAGCAGACAGGAAAATAGAAATCTGACTACTGCAGAAGTGTGACTGACCTACACCCACTGCAACAAACACAGCTTCAGGGCAAAAAGACAGAGATATTGAATATACAACTGTGACCCGATTCGAACATTTTTCCTTGTGAAAATCAGTCTTTAACAAGAGACAGGAATGCTAGTGTTCCTGATCATTTTCTTTAACACTGGAATTCATATGCCTGCTTTTATAGTGCTAATTTTCAGCTTCTTTTCCCAGTATGCGAATATGCTTAGGTACTAGCTAAATGCCTACACTTATGCAACTGAATTCCATAAAAGTGGACATGGGCGAGAAGACCACATCTTTCAGCAAGAGGATAAAATTCCAGGGGAATCAGGAGAGTTTAGAATATTAATAATGCGAGGACCAAAAACTGTAATTCTTTCCATCTCCAGTGCACACATGAAGTGGAACATTCTGGCTAGCACACTAAAAGCCAGCTCAAAGCTATGCCTCCCAAACCAGGTATATTTTTTTTCATAACTCATAACACTCACTGACTAGCAGTAAGATGTTCCTCCAAAGTCAGCTACTCTAATTTTAATTACTAACATTTTCTCCTTGAGGTGCATGCTGAACATTTATATTCATCAGTTCAGACAGGTTTTGGCTGTCCTGTAAAATCGCATCCTCAACAGACTGCTGAACATATGTAATGTCCAGATGGTGGCTCCAGGAGTGCCCGCTTGTGCTCCGCCACGGCTCTGTTGTTAGATAGTCATCCACTGAAACAGTATTGCCCAAGTGGTGTAATCATAGGAAAAAATTCTGTCCAGTTCCTCTCCTGCGTGGCTAACAGAAGTGTTCCTGGACATTGTTTCAGGCCTTTCTCCAGAATTTTTGCAGAAGCTTCTGGGTTGATTTGGCATGGAAAGTCACCCGGGAGGTCTCATCTCCTCTATCAGCTCTGACAAGATCTTATAAGTACAGGTGTTCTTCCTGGATGGCTCTACTTCAGAAGACCTGCATGAGAAGCTTTCCAAAGAAGCCTCTGGAGGAAAACACAGGGATCTATAGTAACATGCTTGGTGCAATGCATACAAAATCTTTTTGTTCACTGTTAGAATCATAGAATCATTAAGGTTGGAAAGGACCTCTAGACATCAACCAATCCAAACCCCCTGCACACGCAGGGTCACCTAGAGCATATTACATAGGATTGCACAGGCTGCTCGTCCACTGACATTCCTATGGGAAAACTTAATAAATGAATTCTGTATTCCATGATCTCAGTTAATAAAAATAAAAAATACTGGACAGCACTAGCTTTAGAATCACAGCACCACAGAATCATTATGGTTGCAAAAGACCTCTAGGATTGAGTCCAACCATAAGCCCTTTAACATCATCCTGCTAAACCATGTCTTTGAGTGCCTCATCTACATCTTTCTTGAACACTGCCAGAAACGGTGACTCCACCACTTCCATAGGCAGCCTGTTCCAATGCTTCACCACGCTTTCCATGTAGAAATTCTCCCTAATGTCAAACTTAAACTTCCCATGGCACAACTTGAGGCCATTTCCTCTTGCCCTATTGGTAGTTTTTTTGGAGAAGAGATCAATCCCCATCTCACTACAGCCTCCTTTTGGGTAGCTGAAGAGAACAAGAAGGTCTCCCCTGAATCTTCTCTACTCCAGACTGAATAACCCCAGCTCCGTCAGACGCTCCTCGTAAAGTCTGTGCCCCTTCCCCAGCTTTGTAGTCCTTCTTTGGATATGCTCCAACACCTCAATGTCTTTCTTGTAGTGAGGGGCCCAAAACTTAACACAGTGTTCAAGCTATGGCCTCACCAGCACCGAGTACAGGGAGATGATCACTTTTCTGGTCCTGCTGGTTACACTGTTCCTGATACAAGCCAGGAAGCCATTGGCCACTTGTGCTAGATCCCTAAAAGCTCTGCATCACGGAGCCTGTCAGTTTAATTATGAAGTATGGACTGTTCCATGAGTCCAATTTTCTAAATAGTTTTGCATATCCAAAAATAATCTTCCCTGACTTGCTTATGGGAATGTCAGGGAAGGCACTAGTAAAGCTCTGATAGAATTAAGATGATAAATGGACAATCATTAACTGAAATACAGTATTATTCAGCTAATGGAACTGTGTGCATAAGGGGAACAGGCAACAACATCCGGGGTGAAGAAAATTCACTGTTACTTTGAAAGCCTATGCTGGATCATTCTTGCAGTAAAAGATAACAGACTGGTGCATGTATCCCTGCCATGCACAGGGATAGACAAGAACAGCATCACATCCACAGTGATTTACTGTAAATTTTAAGGGACACGGTAATGGTAATACTCATTTGGCCTAGCTGTCAAAAACAGGCAAAAATCATTATAATCATGATCATACAGAATGCTAATGAGTATACAAATGCCAGTGAACTACTTCACTAGCTACTGTTCTGAAACTGCTAATTAACCTCAGCGGGTTACACAAGGTCCTGTTCTCAGAAAGCAGCTTTCACAAACAGGGTATACTAAATTCTTCATGTACAATTGAGGGAGAGATGCTTGCATAGAAAGATTTGCTCAATTCTTTCTAATTTTTTTCACATGGACTCTCAACCCATCAGAAACAGTTCCCTTTTCCTCGGTTAAAACATAATGCACCAATACTAAAAAGTCCAGCATAACTACATGCACTGAACAGATCCCTGCATTCATCAGCCAAATGTTCTGAGGACCTACAGTATGAGTGTCAGCACCCTGCTCTGTTGAGCAGCAATCACTTTTGCAATTCCCTTGCAGTAAGGCAAAAGGCGCTTTGAGGCAGTTTGTTCAAATTTTCTGAGCAATTAATACCCATTAATTGCAGCCCCACAAATACCAATTGCTTGTACTCTGAGGACAGCACTCATGATCCTCATCCAGCCATCCAGAGATCACATCTTTGAAAGAGTCACAAGGACACGGTGTAAGGAAAGGCTTTCATACAAGAAAAGACCCTCTACTCATCATGCACACTTCAGTCAAACACTACCCTAGCCCAAAATCCCCAAAAACCCCTCAAATAATGACACCCTGTATAAGAATGCCCTAACTGGGTAGAGAAAAAGACCCAGGGCCATCCCTCATATTCTTCAAACTACCTCCCAATCTTGATCAATCGTCAGAATGATTATCATATTTTGATTCTTGATAAGCAATAGAAGTTATTTTTTGAGTGAATAAAATTCACACACAAAATTTGTCTAAACCTTCCCATCCTCCTTCCTATAAGGATCTTCTATCCCAGGCATCAGCACTCCCTGTTCCCCCACAAGACCCCGCAAGGCTTCCCTGCGGTGTCGTATCCAGCACACCAGTCGCCCTCATTTTGGGTGAAATCAAAAAACCACCAGAATAAACTTGCACAAACGAAGCACACAAACATCCAAGAGCCAGGAAAACACAAGGCAATCCCCTCAGCGTCTCATTCTCAACCCTGATCCTCAAGGGAAACCTAAAAACCGCCACCCTCACCGCATACCTAGGAATGAAAATTCATAGCTTTTTAAGACAGCAGATAACATGGAGATAGTGCTATTTTGGCCAGCATCATCTCCCACAGTTTCCACACTATCCCCCATCTACATCCCACAGACTGTAACCTCCTTCCCTGCTGACATCTAAGCCAATAATTTAAACCTGCCAGAAAACAATCTTTCTCACTCTCTGGCAAGTATCTTATTTCTGCTTTTCTCCAAATTAAGGTTCTCTCTACTTCACACTTACCGGATGCATTTTCTTTCCAAGATGATCTAGCTGATAGATATCTGCTTGAAAGACTGAGGGATTATCTCAATTTGTGTTCTGTTTTGAAACAGCCACTTTTATTTCAAGTGTGAAGGTGGCTTGTGTGCCTGAAAGCTCTTCTCTTTTTCAAATCACACTAATTGGTCTAATAAAAGATGCTGCATGTGTACTGTGTCATTAGATATCATGGCCACACCAATATTACTATGCTTTTATCAAAATATAGTATATTTAAAATCAAATCATATTCATATTCAAAATAAATTTCTAGTCCATATTCAATATTTGTAAATATTTTTTGAACTCATGTTCTTCCCAAAACTCTTTTGTCATCAAAAGCTGTAATGATATTTTCATCAGTCCCCTGAAAATTTTTCTTATTATCAACTTCAATCCTTTACAAGTCATCATTATCCTCAAGAAAAAGTTTGGAAAATAAAACAGGAAGTTATCTAAATTCCATTATATAGTGAGATAAATCCATCAAGACACAGAAACTCTTGTTTCAGGCTTAATATTAGATAAACAGTTCTCTGAATCCTCAATCTTCCTTAACAAGTCACCCAGTTCCTCCCCATTTCTCAATGTGAGGAACTATGACCACGCTTAGGCCCTGGGAAAATAAATATAGATTAGAACTACCTGGAAACTCTGCTATCTTTTGAGAAACCACTACTAACTACTACTCAAACATATTTAGTTTTTCACCTTTCTACTGCTAGTTACACCTAAATCCAGTTGCCCTGAGGAATTCCATGCGATAAGAAGATGACATTTCAACACACTCTTGTTCATCTTTTTCCCTCTAGAACCATGTTTTCTGCTGCAACAGTGCACCAAACCCCTGAAGATTGAAACAACCAATTCACATACATTTCTGTTTGCTCCTGAATATTCACAAAAGTTTACAGAGGCATGAAGGGTCACAAGCTTACTAATAACAAGATTTGTGCATTATAAGACAGAATATATATTTCATAAAACATTTGAACTACTGCTAGGAGGAGAGGGCTCCACTAACCAAACACTTCCCATTTTAAAGTCTACCAGTATGTCTACATTTAACTTACTCTTCTTTTGAAAAACCTGTACTCTTACCATCGTGATTAGAATTTCCCAGGGTCCAGGGTTCATCTGAATCGAAGTGAGTATCTCCTCCAATTCCTGGTCCAGGAAAGTAAGCGTGAGCTAGGAATCCACCTTCTCCATCAAACGGAGAACTGTCTCCATGGAAACCAGAAGCAAAAAATATCATAATATCTGCTTCCTTCCTGTCATTTTTAATTTCATGGTAAGGAACCTCTTCAAAGGTGAGTGGTGTCACTCTCTGCCAAACATCA
Organism: Crypturellus undulatus; assembly: GCA_013389825.1. Lineage (NCBI taxonomy): Eukaryota > Metazoa > Chordata > Aves > Tinamiformes > Tinamidae > Crypturellus > Crypturellus undulatus. The sequence continues at coordinate 60,309 of VWPW01021751.1, forward strand.
AATGCCTGACGAATGGCTCTCCTTGTATCAATCTCTCCAACCTTGGGGGTATAGTTGTGTACACTGCATAAATAAGAAAGAAGTAATGTTTAAAGGTGCATAATTCCACTTATTATTACAATTCCAGCACATAACCATTTGTACAGAGTTTCCATTTCTAGAGGATGCTCTTTAAAAAAAATTCTTAGTCTGATTACCTTCCAAATAATGGTGTAGAGAGTAAAATAAATTGAAAATGCTAATTATTTCAGATTTTGTCGGAAAATATCATGGTAAAATGAAAACCAGAGTATAAAAAAAAAAACTGAAATTCTTTACGAGGAACAAACATATCAGTAAATTGTATAACCTTACTTATGTGAGCAATTCCATCCTAAGAGCTCATGATGAGTGATGGACCTGCCAATTTTGTGCCACTGCATGGCAGTAGATGAGTTAATTAACAAAATAATTTAACTGAAATTCCCCACAAGCTTTTTAAGCTATAGTATTCATGAGGATTCTGTGTGCATGTAATATGCTCAAAACCTACTGAACTTGGATAATACAAAATATTTATGTCATGGAAACTATTTTCGGTCTTTATAGAAACTGCCTGAACTTAAAACAATAACTGACAAATAGAAGATCATGTAATATATTTAATGCAAAACTGAGATACTACCATTGCAGCACTGCAAACACTGAAAATAGGAAGTTAAACAACTCTTAGTTTGGAAATGGCAGAAGTGAAGCCATTTTACCAGCTTACTGAAGTTCTGCATGCACAGTAATTATTTTATAATTATACACTGTTTTTTTCTAAAATCTAGAAGAAGTCTAAAGTAAGGTTTGACTCCTTGTCTGTCACACGTATTAGGTGTCCCTTTATAGTTAGGGTTAAAAGAACAATTACTGGCAGAAACTTTGAATTAGTCTCCAGAAGTAAGTATAATATCTCTTCTCTGGTGAGTACCATAGCTGTCTGGGACAATACTGCAGTACAGGCTCCACTGGTGGACCTGTCTCTGGAGAAACAATTGCTGTCAGACCATTACGGGAGGTCAGCAAGGACAACTTGGCTTCCTGGTAGTGAATGGCGAACCTGCAAAGCAACTAAGGAGGTGCAAGTGCAATTCAGATATGAACCACAGTCTGGTATAGGCAACATGAATGCTTCAAGAAGCAGGAAGCTTTCCTTAAAGCCAAGCTGCAGAGCTAGTCATCTCAGCTACCTCAGGGCTTGTGCACAGCACTGAGATCATGCTGCATCCACACTGCCAAGATGATGGGGGTGCAGTGCCTCACTTCCAGCAAAACAGATTCAGGAGCATCAGCAGAGCCTATTACTCTTCAGAAACCAGATGTACTGATACAGCAATATGCATGCAAATACTGCTTATTGAGAAATGAAGCATAGATCCAAACAGACCCAAGAAAAGAAAATGGAGCACAAGAGATTGAACTTCCCTTTGGGATTCTAGGAGAAATACTTGCTCAGACTGTTCAGATGGGTACACTGCAGGATCTGAAGAACACTTCCTGCATACGTAAGTTAGGGCTGGTATTCCCATTCTGAAAGCTGAATTCCACGCTTGGGGGCAAAGAACTTGCCCGTCCTTGTAGGACATCAATACAGAATGCTGCACTGGAAATTGTTTCTCAGAAATTGATGATGCCATCATATATAATACAGGAGTATCTCAAGCTCCACAGAACTGATTTATGAACTTTGCCTGCTCAGCAGGTCAGCAGTGTATTCTGAGAATGCTTCCAAGCATTTCCCACCTTAGCAAAGGAGGCACCTGTGGAAATTGCCAGAGGGTCTGAAGGAAAGGAATGGGCTGCTTTCACAGTTATTAGCTGAGCCCTTCCACCAGTCAGGGAAGAAGACTGTTTCCAAGTGAATATTATTTCCCTACAAGGAGTTAATATAAATAGACTAAAGCAAAGTCTGCATGCTTGAGGTACAACCTGGTATGCATCAGCGTGGAGGTGCAGGAAGCCATATGGTCCAAAGCCTTTATCAAGTCCAGTTGCTACCGGTCTGGCCTTTATAGCTTCATATAGGAGCTATTAACTATGAGCCCTGTACTCATGGTTCAGCTGACCGCTGCTTCCTCCATGCAGGCACTTTGTGGCCACTAAACACTTTAAAGAAAACTACATTTGCAGTTCTAAAAGAGCAGAAGGAAAAAAGCCCAGAGGACCAGGTGCTGATAGCACTGGCAGTGGAATGCAGTCATAAGCAACACTAAAACTAAAAAGAGAATTACACTTGTAGGATACACATGGAAAGGCCTTTTCCTGCAGGGATACGGAAGTACAAATAGCTACATACAAAGGCCATGATGGCCTCATCTGTACTGTGATGCATAACTTTGGTTATCCTGTTCGAGGATTCCTTCATACTGGAGCAGATGCACAGAAGTGCTATTAAGGTAAACAGGAGAATCAAGAGCCCGTTAAATAAGAATCAGCTGGAAGTGCCAGCCCTGTTTCACTTAACAAAAGAGAAGTCTGAGAGGAAATCTAGTTGTTGTCTAAAAACAAGGTGTGAACACAGCATGGGGGGGAAAAAAAGCAATGATTAAACTTGATGGCTGCAGAAGAACAAGAAAAAAAGATTATAAAGCTATCAGGTAGGATCCTAGACTACAAATGAGTAGGTCTAGAAGATGCAAGTATTAAATCACACCCGAATCTGGATCAAAAGAAATTTATCGGTTATTAAAATATCTGGACTGATTTGTGGAAAGTGATTAGATAATATAGAACTCACACCCCAGTGACTTCTTTTCCAGTATAGAGTTGCTTTCTAACTGAGAATATACTCTTAGATATTTCAGTGCTTTGAAAAATTTTCCCCTGTACTGTTTTTCAGTTCTTGAAAACATTCAAGAGAAATTTACTTTTTCACATCTCATTACAAAAAAAAAAAAAGAAGAAAAGAATAGTGAATATCTTTTTCTAAATAAAAATGGGGGTGTGAGGAGGGGAATATACCTGTAGGTTATATGCTTCTGCCTCCATTTTTGTCCAGTTAGTGCATATCGCTTATTCCTCCGGTTACGGCCTAAGTGGGGATGATCTGGGACTCCACATCGAGGTTTCTTCATCCATCTGGAAAATTTAAAAGAATGTTCACTAAAACTTCGGAAAAAAAATTCAAAACAACTAAGAGCATGACTGCAAAATGTCCTGGAGACGATCAATACAGAAACCAAGAAGGACTTAGTCCTTCCTTGATGGGGTTTATTCTCCTTGCACAGGACTGGATATACCCCTTCTGCTGGCATTCCAGACATCTCAGCACACAAAAATCTCTCTCTTTTTTTTCCCTGACACACAGATACCAGAAAAAGTAGCCCTTGTTCTGTACAACAACAGCTTAATGATGATAATGCCACAGGAGACCCAGATTCACCTGTCTGCAGTGCTACCACACTCTTTTATCAACTATTTGTTACAGTACTGCTGTGCTAGTAGGGGAAAAAAGAATCCAATTAATTATTAGCCAAGAGCAAACACACCCAGTTACTCTCCCACCCAGTTACTAAGCTTCCACCTGTAACCACAAAAATAAATCTCCCGAATTGGTGGGTCACAATCCTCAAATTCCCTTAGGTCCTCCTCTATACTCCTCCTACTCTTTTGATGTCACTCACTAATAAAGGAAACTCTTGCCACTATGTCCAAGTTGAAGCAGGAGAGCGAAGGACCTTGTTCCTTGAAGAACTACCCATGCACTATTATCACAGACAAGGAAAAACAAAGTGACTCAGGAGACTATCCTGCTTGCTGGTTAGGGCAGGCTTCAGAAAAGACAGTAGAACATCAAATCCTCTCCTCTGCCCTCAGCACAGCTTCTACTTCATAGCTGTGAAGACTTGTTCTTAGAATGAAACCTTCTCTCAAATAGCCTCAGAAGAACATTCATTCCAGTATAAGTTTGTGTTCCCAGCTCAGGCAGCAAACTGTTTGCTTCGACTTTATCAGCTTCCCACATTTGAAAATTCTTGGTGCTTACAAATTTCAGGGCAATCATCTGCCATCTCCCTCCTGCCAGAAAAGCACTCCTTTCTAGCCCATGCAAATGAGAACATGCCCATATGGCAGCTATTTCCAAACACGGTCCTAGAAAATAATACTTTTGCTTGGCTCCAAGAAAACAGGGTCATATTCCCAGATTCAAAAGAAATGTCTTTGAATATCCTCAATTACCTTAGCCTTATAGCAAAAGCCTTATAAAAAAAACCTTACAGGAAAAGAACGTGCAGTGATGAGTGCCATCTCTTACCTTGGGGAAGAAAGACCTCCAACTTGCCATGGATCTGGATCCCACTGGTCTACCACTTTGCTATGCCCATTTCTTCTAAATTGCCTACTTTCCAAGACACTTCACCAACATTCAACAAGACAAGCAGTCATTGTGCTTACTTTTATTTCAGTGCTCCTTCCCTGGCATATCTTTGTAAATATTCCCACTTTCAATAAACATTTTTATTATCTGGGTAAGGCGTTTTGCTTGCCCAGTCCTTCCTCTGTCCTTCCTCCTTGCATCTGACCTTCCCTGTTTAGCTACAGAAGCTCTCTGTGATGGCTTTGCACATTTGCTGAGCTCTGTATTTTCATGCCCAGTTAACATCTCTGCTTCATTCTGCAGGTGCCATCACTTTTGAGTAGTTCCATCTAGTCACTGGGCCCATCTCTCTCTCACAAAAGGTTTTTTCCTTCCTCAAAAGCTTCTCAGTCTTTACACCTCAAACAGTGCCTAAGCATGAAGGTCAGGTAGCTGAAAACACAGGATGTTCTCAAAATGACATCACTTCTCTTGGGGAAGGCGCTGGGGTGCCCCCAGTTTCTGGCAACAACAGCACAGCAATCTGAGAATATCAAAGAAATATTTTATCATGTAGAATCCTTTAAGGATTTGGTTCTAGTGTTTCCCTGGTGGGAATCTGGAGCTAGATGATAAGATAAAATATAAATGCAGTTCCAAAAAAAAAAAAAAAAAAAAAGGAGGAGAGAAAGCTTATACATAGAGCGTTTAATTTGGGCAGGGTGAGGGATGAGCAGGGAAAGGAATAACAGCTGAGTCAGGACAAGAAGGGTATCTTTCTTGGCCTCTCTTTACTCCCTCAGTGGCCATGCTTGCCAATGTTGTTCAGATTGAGGCAAAGTTATTCCGACTTCTCCCTAGTCTCGGGCACTGAGACTAGAGAGAGATAGACATTCCCTGCACAGACTTCAGGAATATAATCCACATGTCTAACAAAGCTGAGGCAACAAAAAAGACAGAGACATTTCCACTGCCAGGAAGTCTGTGCATGTTCATGCAGGCCCCATCCAAAGTCTGAAAAAATAGCCAGAAAAGCTATCCATACCCTGAAAAAAATGGCCTGAAAACAGCATTATGTACATCAAACGGTTTGGGGTCCTAAAGGGCAAGAGGGAGCATATGAAGTATTTGATGCACGCTCCAGGACCATCTCAAAACTTTCCAGAGAGCCTGGAGGGCCCTGACTAGCTAACTGCTGTTGATGGTCTCATCATGAGCTCCCAGGACCTCTTGGCCACAACCTCAGTGGCAGCTCACATAGGTGCTCAAGTCAGGCATACCTACCAGGAGGCAGGAACATGTTTTACATGCTTTAACACAAGTCTGGCCTAGAGAAGGCTGAAATGGTACTGCACAATGCAGGCAATAGAACAAGAACAGGCCACACTTGCTTCAGCAAGGTGAAACAAACTGGACTATGGAGAAAGTCCTAAATCTGCAGCATCAGAGTTTTCTCTCCTACGCCTTCTCCCTCTGTCTGTGCAATGAAGTGAAGCAAAAGTGCATGTAAAGGAGACCATGTACGCCAGGGTCTTTCAGACTTTGCATATAGTTATCTAAGACACAGATGGATCAGCTAGTCTCTCTAAAGCATGTTGTGGTCAGTCATTCCCAGGATTTCATTACTTAAGGATCAGAAATAATGAGATTTGTTATACAGATCGCATTTTACCTGACAAGAGTCCCTAGATCTGTACATGAAGTACCGAGTACAAGGATTTCCTTGAAGCATTTATTGCTGACCTCGGGAACTTGGAATCCTCAGAAAACTCTGCCATGTCCTTTTTCTTCCCCTTTCCAGATTATTTACACTGAACAGCACAAATGCAAGCAAAAACACCTTCTGGCATTGCACTAATGACCTCCTTCACTATGAAAACTGACCCTTTCAATTTTACTTTCTGTTTCCTATTATGTAAACCAATATTTTATCTGCCTAATGTCTGTGCTTGGATTCTGCCACTGCTGCTTTGGCAGCCTGTAGCTATCAGATCTTTCTTGCCTACACACCTGCTGGCACCTTTCAAGAAAACTGACATATCTGACATTAGTTTTTACAAAACTGACTCAACCTCAATACGTAGTATTCATTCAAATTGTGTTCCTTAGCATTGTTCTTACAATTTTGCTTAACAGAAGTGTTAACTTTACTGTAGTCTATAGTCTCCGGGATATTTCCTGAGTTTCTGAGTATTTCCTGAATTTAAAAATTCCAGTTATATGATACTGAGTTTTCATGACCAGCTTACACTAATTGTAATTTGAATGATGTCTTCAGCTCTTCTGTTCAATAAAAATACCAGTAAACAATATTTTCCACACGGCTACCTTTTCTCCGCCCCTTGATTTTGCCTCTGTGTTCCGCTACCTTTCCAAAGGATGTCTCAATTTGAAATAGATTACTGGAGTTTTCTGTAAGAAAAGATTCTAGTGCAGAAACCTCCCCACAAGATTCTACAACCATATTAATTTACTTTTTCAACTGTATTCTCTACTTTTACACTTTAGTTGCCCAAATTTTGGAAAAAATGTGGTTATCTTTTCCATAAAGGCATACTGCTGACTTACACTAATCTTCTTGTCCACCAGAAATACCCCAAACTTCTTCAATACTCATTTTAGATCTCCCTCACCAATCCTCCTGCATGGGGATTATTCTCTCTCAGGGCTTTGCATTTGTCCTTCCTGAACTTCATGAGGTCCCCATTAGCCCATTTTTCCAGCTTGTACAAGAACCCTCTGCATAGCAATCCTGCCACACACTTACAAAGTACTTCTCCAACAATTTGGAGAACAAATCTATGAACTTGCTGAAGGTTAATTCCATCCTCTCATCAATGCTGTTAATGAGGACACTGAATAGTACTAATTCAGGTATTGACCCCTGAAAAATGATACCAGAAACCAGCCACGAGTGGAAGTCTGAATGGCTTTCCACTGTCTTTTCAGCCTAAGACTCCAGCCACTTTTCTACCTTCTCTTTGGAACCACTGAACTAACCACAACACGACACTTCAACCTCATTCTGGCAAGTAGATCTTCAAGGAACTGTGAGAGAAATCAGACTCTTCTGAGAAAATAGTTCAAAATAGACAGAACTAAGACTCAGGAAGGAGAAATAAACTTATAGACATGCAAAGTAAAAACTGTAAAACTGTAAAACTTTTTTTGCTATTTCTGGGGACATCATCCGCAGAAGAACAGGCATATTGATTACATTGATTAGATGGAGCTACCATGAGGTAGACAGTGGAAGAGTGAGACAATTCTGTCCTCCTAATCACACCATGTTAGTAAAAGATATTTTATCACATCATAGAATCATAGAATCATTATGGTTGGAAAAGACCTTCAGGATCATAGAGTCCAACTGTAAATATCTTTAATATTATTCTATCTGTGGGAAAAAGCTAAGAAGAAAATGGTACAATACAAACACAGATGCATAAATAAATCACCAGGATTTTACAGGACAGTGCTATCAACACTAGTAATAAATTGCCAAGCCAATATCAACATTTGAAATATGGACAAACACTACATGCACTTTTCCAACAGTTGTACTATATTGCCTCACAGGGGTCTTTTTTTGCACAAAATCAACTCCCATCCAATGATTAGCTCCAAGATATCTAAAGAGATCTCAACTGCATGGACACTTCTCAGGAATGTCTCACAACAACTGTGAATTCTCTAAGAGGTTATTACATTCCCTGCTCTTGCCCAAGCTCCATGGCCAAGTTAAGTATGCCAGGCTGGACACTGGTGCTCTGCTGGACACTGGTGCTCTAGAGCTTAGGGCTTCCTGAGCCTAAGGTTCCTCGGGGTTCAGGATTTTCATAGTTGCTAATGGATATGCTCTACACATCTCTGTCTAATTCCTGCTTCAACTCCCATTACACTTCTGCCTGTTTGATCCCAAATATTCTGTCAGTGCAAGCTCCACAATGCAACTACACATTGTCTAAAACCAACTTTACTAGCTGCGTACAGCAAGGGAACATCCACTTTGTCAACCCCCTGTGCTAATGTCAAGCTGAGACCATTTTACCTAATTACTTTTTATCAGGATAGTCTTCTCAAAGCTATTTACTTCCCAGCCCTGTGGGCTTAAAAAAACAGAAAAGGGGTGGATCAGATGATCTATAAAGGTCCCTTTGCACCTCCACCATTCTATGATATGCAAAGCTACAACAGCACTGCCTGTTTAACAGATAGGAACTTCAGCATTGGGCGTCACAACTGAAGCAGCTCCCCAAAGTAGCTGGGTCCCTGACACAGGCCAGAGGCTTATTGTCACTGCCTCTGTGCTTAAGCAAAAGAGCGCTCCAAAGCTGTGGTATCAATGCAGAGCAGGTCTCAGCTGGAAAATGCCAACTTTTAGAAGAATTTTATACACTTTTGAAAAGCAAATGTACCATCCTCTGTATCCCTCAATGGAGGACAAGCAGCTTCTTATGGGAGCTTAGTGAGAGGACATTACATTCAATGGAGAAGTGCCCCCGGTCCAGGATGATCCCTCAAAATACACTTCTGGTTTGGGTTTCTCCTTGCTGCTCCAGAGCATCAACAGACAGCTTCAACTGCCACAACATGTCAACTGCCACAACAATCAAACAAGAAGCCAGTCAGGTAGCAGCTACAAACACCACCTCAACACTGCACTTCCCAGCACATGCTGAACAAGCAGACAGAAGGCAACAGTCTTTCAGGAAACACGGGTGGCATCGAGGGGCTGTTCCCATTACAAGGAACAGGTTACATGCAGTCACTAAACAACTCATGGCTTCTAGAAATGACAAGTATTTGTCACCTACAGTAGCCTCGGCTAACCTCATCCAGGGATCTCCAAAACTAATCAGCAGGAAGGATGTTCACTTACTACTCTAGGTCTTCATAGAGAGCATCTATGCAGGCCAGAGCCCCAGTGCCTTAAGAGGGACTTCCTGAGAAGTCATTTCTGGAGCCAGGATTTCACCTAAGTGCAGGCAGAGATGGTAAGAAACACAGACCTTGATTCACGCTTCACGTGTACCAGAAACGGGAGTCTACGTATAAAGAATTACCTTTAACAAAAGCTTCTTCTAACATCTGCAAACAGTACTCCTCACAAAAAGATGAAGCTGGATTTTACTCATGTGTTCTGTTTAGGGGCACCCTTTCACACTCTTTAAAACTTTTGCGATCGGCTGAGTTAGTGACATTAAACATTCCTGAGTATTTCTGCCACCAGCAATAAGAACTCAGGTCATTTTAGAAGGTATCTAGATAGGAAAGTACAAAAACATCCTACGTTAATCTTACTCAATAGTCGTTGGATCCAAAACTCCTGTTACTGGGATCCCGTAGAACTGCTGCATAGAGGCCACTGCGGACTGCATGGCTTCGCTTGACTGCAAGGCAGGCATTTGGCTGTCAGATGGAAGCAAATAGCCGTAAGTTTTCAACCAACCCTGAAAAACAAAGCAGAGCACAAGAAGCTGCACAGTCAGCTGTAAAGTCCATAGAGAAGAATACTTCTTCCTAAGCAAAATAAGAGGGCACTACGCAGCTAAACTCTTTGCTCGTTCATTTGTCAATAGCATGCAGTAGCGGAGACGAGATAGAGACCCAAATACACACAGCACCTATCTGGCCAGGCACCAGTTACAAACAGCTGCAATGCACCCTGAATAACTGCAGCAAACATATGCCTTTGTATAGAGCAAATGTACAAAGCAGCTGAGAAGCTCTGTCTTGGGTGCAAATAGAACCTCTCACTTGTCCGAGACCTCCTCTGCATCCTGTCACCCAGGGCCTGGTCTGTCCACGCAGCAGCAGGGCCACCGAACACCACTGCCACCTGTGAAGCTCTGTCCTGCGCTCCGCAGATGGGGCAAAACACGAGGCTTGCCCGTTCAGCACTTCTTACTCAGACTAGGGGCACCGGAGCCGCTCGGGTCCTGCCTGGAGATCGGCCCAGCAGCACGGCCGGGCCGAGCAGCAGCCGCCGATCGGGCTGGCGGGAGCGGGCAGAACACTGTGACGCTGGGCCCGGCCCGGCCCGGCCCGGCACCGCGCAGCCGCCCGGGCCGCCACCGTCCGCCCCCCC
>VWPW01021772.1:0-21880 GCA_013389825.1 Crypturellus undulatus
AGGGGTGACAGTCAAACCTGGATAACCACCAACTCCCAACAATGACATCGGTGACATCCCAAATGCTTTAGCAGTTCCTCTGCCGTGAGCAGGCAGCAAGGGAGGGTGACGGGGACAGGGACAGCGGTGCAGGGTGGCACCGGAGCAGCTCCTGGCCATGTGCAGGGGCCGGGCTGTCCCCACGGAGGGGAGAATTCACCCCAGGAACCTGGGCCAAACTCCCTGGACTAAAACTGCATTAACCTGCAGGAAAACAGTCCAGAACAACCAACCCCTTCACAGCAAAAGCTCCCCCGGCGTCATCTGTGTCTGCTTGGTGGTGTCAGACAAAAGGCTAAGGATGCCGAAATATAAATTTTAAACATGAAACCCATAGAGAAGGCCAATCCTTGTAGGTTCCCTACTCCTACCCCAGAACATTCTTGATTTAATACAATGGCGCAGAGCTGTCCCCTGGGCAAAAACTTTCAGCTCTTTTTGGACGTTTTACCTATAATCAAAAGTTAACGCACAAGAATTGCGCGTGGCAACTGCTTTGAGGCTGCAGCTGTAACGTGGAAGCAGAACCAGGGCAAACCAGCCCCGGCGGCGCGCTGAGCCGGGAAAGTGAGCGAATTCTCCTGTTTTCCAGGCGTTGTACAAACTGTACAGTGCAGCAGCCACGCACAGACACTTGTACCATCACGCCTTCCCCGCACAGAAGCCAGAGGCTGCCGAGGCCTCGGAAAGGAAGAAAATGTGAGGCCGGAGCTGGAAGCCGGAGCAGGAGGGAGGCACCGACCTCCGTGCTGCCGCCTGCAGCCAGGTCCTGTCCCCAGCGTCCCCTCCACGTGCCCCTGCTGCACGGAGCAGCCCCGCGCGAGACGGCTCCACGTGTTCATTTTACCCCACGCTCTGGGCTGGGAAGATGTCGGCATGGTTATCGTTTTGTTAATATGTACATATTTCTTTTGCTGCAAATACAAAGTGCTTTTCGTTTGCACCGTCGAGTGTAATTCCCAGCTAATTTATGAACTTTCATTTTTGTCCTTTGATTAGTATAACTTCATTAATGATTTCGTGATCACAGACATGTTGCGACAAAATACAAACCTGGCATTATTCAAAGGGCAACTTAATTTCAGATACTTGATCGAGTGGCAACATGTAATCAAGGGTTTTCTTCAATTAACTTTAGCTCATGTCCGCCATGAGCTGCTTAATTACATCAATGTAATAAAAGAAAGTATTAACTTGCTTTACCAGGAATTGTAAGGACACTTCTGCTACAGTATATTAATGATATGTAAGGAAAACGTACATTTTTGTTCATAACTAATGCACAAAATACCACTTTGTACATGTATTTGAGCAAGTTTCACTGCATTTCTGTACATATTCATTATAGTGCATAGAAAGTGTGCTCAACAGTTCTATTCTTTTATCATCAAAACTATTAAAGTTGGCTTTCGGTTCCTAAGAATTCCGTACGGAGCAGCGGCTATCACCACAGTTTAGCACTTCTCATTATTTTACCTTGTTTTCTCGGCCTCCTTTTGGCCTCCAGGATTTGTGCTGCAGTTTGCAGGCTGCCACTGGGACATTCTGCTGGTGCGACCCACCGAGGTACTTCTGTCACGAAGATGGTAAAGGCTCATTTCCAAAGTTTGGGGTGAAATGAAGCCAGGCTTCCCATGTGTTGGGTGAAACGAAGCCAACTTTCCCAAGTTAGAGGTGAAACAAAGCCCCGTTTTCCAAGTGTGGGGTGAAACAAAGCCACATTTCCCAAGTTGGAGGTGAAATGAAGCCAGGTTTCCCACGTCTGGGGGGAAACGAAGCCCCATTCCCTACGTTTGCGGGGGAAACGAAGGCTCCCGTTCCTTAGGGCTAAAGAAACGCTTCCACGTGAAGCAAAGCCCAAGAGGCCTGTTGAGGGGCAGCACGAGGCAGGAGCACAACCACCCCTAGTTGGGATGGTCTGAGGAAGCGGCACGTTTCCGAATGCCGAATTTCCCCGCGGGGGTGAATTCTCAACCGCCTGGTGCAGCTGGACACAAAACACTGGAATTCAGCACCGAGGCTGCAGCTAGGTCAGGACTGAGCCCCACTGTTACTCACGTCAGCTGCCCTGCTCTGCTCCCGCGGCTGCTTCCAAAGAACGGCCTGTTTGACCCTTGAAAAGACAAGAATTCAGTTACCACAGCCCTTCACTCATTAAACAGAGATTTTTATTGAATTAATAGGATTTACAAGAAATGTATTCGTCTGCAACAATGTTTATTGCACTAAAGAATCCATAAATAACATTTCAGGACAATCAATGAACCAAATGAAAATGCTGGAGAGGGCAACTGTACATTTACAAATCTTCCCCTGGAAAGAAGTGTTATTACAAGAAAAAGCTCAGTAAAAAAATGTTGTTACATCCCTGATTTTTTTTGCCACAGTAAGGTACAGCTGGCTGTAGCTTGGCTAGGTGAGTCTATTACCACCCCATGCAACTGGGTTTCAGAAAATGCAATTTACTCAGCATTTCAAACCTGCAAAGAGCTTCCTTGGTGAACTTGGTCTTTTAAGGAAGGTATGGGTATTTTGCCCTCTAATTTCTGAGAAAACTAGCAGTAAATCTAAAGTAATAATGCTTTAAACAAGGTAAAAAATAAGGCAACTCATACTTCACTTTCATGAAGCGTTCTGCTCAGGTTGAGGAAATCTGCTTTGTGTGATTATAGCACTAGTTGTTATCGAAAAGTAACAGTCTCAGTGTTCTGTACATTAAAGCTGTAAACAAAGAACAGGCCTCTCTAGAGAGAAAGATACAAAACCCCGAGGGAAATAAACCCAATTATTAATTTGGACTTTAATGATGTTTTGCATCCTGGACACTTCATATAATTGTATCTACTGCCATTTAAAAATATATAGTCAGCTTCTTAATAATACAGCTGACTGCTAGAAGAAGATACCAGAATCAAGTCTTTAAACTCCACACTGGTTCTCAGAATAAACTAGATTTTTGTATGGAAAAAACAAAAAAAGTAACAAACATTTTTCATTTTTATAAACAATACATAATACATGTAGAAAAATATTCAAGAGGATAATAACAAAGGTGCAACGTCAACAAAAATAAGCTGCCTCTTCACCCAAAGCACTCGTTCAGAGTTTGAAGTGTGAAAACCTGTTAAAGCTCGTGGCGTCCTCGCTGGAAGGGAGCCGAAGCGCTGCGGAGCTCAGAAGTTCTTGCCGTGCTGCTGGGCGTACCACTGCTGCCGCTGCTTGCGGCTCTCGAGCTCGGAGAGCAGCGCCTGCCTGAAGGCCTCGTAGAGCTTCACGATGCGTTCCAGTTCCTTCATGAAGAGCAGCTTGAGCATCCCCTGGTACGTGTCCAGGTCCGCCAGCTGGAAGAGCTCCCACTTCAGGATGTGGTCGTACCTGTTGGGATACACAGGGTCAGGCAGCAAATGCAGAGTTTCTGCATCCTTCAATCTTTTTTTAAAGAAATAAAAATGATTTCCAGCAATATATGTTGTTACAGGAAGGACTCTTGCAGTCATCACCACCTAAAGGCAGTTGTAACTGATTTGGAGAAATATCACTTAAAGCTAAACTGAAAAAAATAGAATCACTTAAAAACCACAAGAACACTTTATTAATAAGTTCTAGAAAGGCTAAAGATGTCACTAACTGGTTATAATAAGGCAAGGGAGAAAAGGCATTCTGGTACCATTAAAATGTGTCTTATAATTAGAGTAACACTGGGGAAAATAAATTATTTTAGCAGCTTACCCTAATCCTCCCCTGCAAGCGCCCTCCCCGAGACAGAGGAGTGCAAGTCCTCACCCACAGCACATTGCTGAGCTCCGGGCAGTCTCATTAGAGCCTTAATGAGCACCCTGCTCTGGGCTCATTAGCAGCAATAAGCTAATCAGCGGGTCTCTAAGTGGGTGATGAACACCACAGGATCACAAAAGGGAGTGTGTGGAGGGGATCGGGGTGTCAGTGAAGGCTATAGGGAGGGAGGAATAAGATTAGACAATAATTAACAGCTACAAACATGTTCTGCCAAGGCTTCTCCATGGGGAGAGTGGACACTTGCCACAAATCAGCTGCAGAAGGTGGAAGTTTGCAAGGAAAACACGAGCCGTTACCTAAGGGCGACGTAGACACAAGCTTTGCTAAAAGTCAAACTAATCACCCTGCAGGACGGAGGGCAAAGAACGTTGAAGTGCAAGGCAAAGCGGGAGCATCGATCCACAAAGTGGGAAAAACAATATATAGAGAATGTTTCTGAATGTTAACCACAAGGGAGCTAAATATATTCAGCCTTTTACTCTGCAATTCTTGCAGAGTTGCAATTCACTCACACTCCAGTCAGTACTGCTTTTCTTACAAAATCTTAGAGCTCTCAGTGATGCTTTTTTTTAAAATACAGAACAATTTTGAATCACTCTTCATATTTCTCTTCGCTTTCTGACAAACTTTAAACATCCTTTGATGACCAGACCTTTTGGATGTCAAAGCTGCTGACACTATATATATATATAAACTTAACACAACAGAAGCCTCTTCCAGCCTCCTTGTTTGAGTCCAGCAGCGTTTCCTGGCGGCTGCGTTTTGCGTCGTAGCTGCCAGGCAGCCCTGGTGACTAATCGAGGCTCTGCCTTTTCTCCTGCGAGGAATTTTCCACCATCAAACGCGGCACTCCTTAATGTCTAGGAGGGAACCGGATTCCTTGTCAAATGAAGTCTGCTTTTATGAGACAGCGAGGCTTATACAATCATCAGTGACTCACATGTGCTGATCATCTTTCATACCAACGACATGGCTCAGTATTCCCCAAATTTAGTGTCTACAATAATTCCGTTTACCATTTTATATAGAACTTTACAAACCACCCAACCCTACTAAAGGGAGTGAAGCACCAGAATAAGGGTCGTCCATGCAAACACAGCTCAACTTTTCCCAAGTTTTCAGGAAGACCCTTACAACGCTGATCCATGTATTTTCTGGGATGTTCTACGTTGCAATTGGTCACTTTTTAGCCACCACCAAACCAAACTTTATGGAGATCTGACTGCTTCTTGACCCTCCCTGTAAGGAGGCAAGAATTTTTCTCCATTGCTTTTTCTGAACATACCTCCTCTCTCTGTGCCAGTGGCAGGGAAGATTTCAAAGGCCCAGGTACAAACCATGTATTTCTACCCAGGTTTTCCAAGAAAATCCCAGTTGTGTTGCAGAGGGAGGATTTAAGGGCTCTGCTCTTGCATGTGCCAGATGCTCCGCACAGGGCTACCCTGTGGGACAGCGGCTCTGCGATGATGTTCAACAAGAGATGCTGCGTCCAGCACGTTCCTCGAGGCGCTGGGAATCGAAATTATGAGGAGAAAGCAGCGTGATGCTGGCCCGCAGCAGGATGGGCATCACAAGAGCACGCGAGTTCAGGCTCTGCGTGAGCACTGTGGGGATCTGCCTTCATTCGTGAGCACGTGCAACGGCTTCATGTATAGATATATACCCACGCCTGAAATAGAGGGGCTGTCCCTTTTTTGGGCTCCTACGCCTCGGCGTGGTGGCTGGAGAAGTCTGGCAGGGCGAAGGCTGCTCAGGCAGCACACACAGACCTGGGTCTGAGGGCAGATTCGTGTCCCAGGGCTCAAAGAAAGGGAAAGACACACGAGCAGTGCAGGAAGCAGCTGCGAGCACAGCACGTGTGAGCAGAGACACGTGGGATAGCCCAAGTCTGCATCACCTTGGAGAAAATGCAAGGGTTCATGAAAACGTTAGAAAAAGGACAATGCGTAACCTCTTTCTTCCTGAACGCTGTGATCCTATGGAGTAAATAACTTTTTTCGGGTCAAATTTATTGGAGGTAGGAGTGCTGCAGACAGCTCTGCTGAGAAATAGGGATGATCCCTCTCCGTCCGGATGCTCTTGGCGCAGGAGGGAGCTTGGAGAACACCACCCCGGAGCGGGCGGTATTTCCTATTTCCCCAGTGCCTCAGAACATAAACAGGGCATTTGCAAGCTGATTTTCCCCACTTTGAAGCAGGCTAATAACAGACCACTATTTATTAAAACACTTAATATTTAAGATATTAAAAAAATTTAAAAAAAGTCCAGTGAATAAACAAATACTTGATCTAAGTAAATTAGATCAGCAAATATATCTACCTGAATGGTAAGGCTGAAACCAAAATATTGAAGTTACGCAAATAAATTTTTATATACTGAAAATATGCATTCAGAAGGTGGCTGTACACATCAGTGAAGCAGAGACATGCAGATGATTACCAAAGAAGTTTGAGGGAAATTTAAAGAATTTCAAGAAACTGGGAATTTGGGAAATTTTAGGAACTTAAAATGAAAAAATAATTACTGCTTCTAACACCTTCTGAAGCATCACAGCTTCTATACTACCTAAGACTATCAGCTTCAGCTGTCAATATGGAGATCAAGCTACAAAGAGAGGCAGTTGGCAAGCTCTTGCCACAGTGGGTTTTTAAGTATATGATTATTAAGTTAAAAAAAATCTCTTTCTGGACTACATTCCTATTCTTCATGAGCTGGACTCCACTGCAGCAGCCCTTCTCATGAGCTACCGATTCACCCATTCACCAGGTTTGGGTCAGTGGTGTCTATTCCAACGCGCTCCTTAGCCAGGAGGATTCCCAGGGGATGGGATTATTCTTGCTAGGGCAGCAGCACCACGAGGCAAGCAGGAAGGAAACAAAGCTGCATCCCTGGCAATAGTGTGTGCAGGTTTCCTGGGAGCTGCAGCGTGGAACAACTTCCTTGTGTAGGAAGCAGCTTGGACTGCCTAAACCTTTGGCTCTTCAGCTCCTCGCTACCTGGCAGCGTTGACAGCTCCTTGTGAAACCCAGCGCGTGGGCATCGCTTTCAGTACGAGGGCCCCACTTCAACTCTCAACAGAACTGCTGAGTGCAGGAAGAAGCACAAATAACGATTAAACCACCAGCAGTGGCTTAACAAGAACAGGCCCATTCAAAACTCCACATGTCTTTAATTTTGGGGTCTTTAAGCAATGGTTAGGAGGCCTGTGCCACCGTTTGCAGCAACACCCTTCAACCAGGAGGCATCACCTCAACCACAGCAAGGCAACGCTGCCAGCTCCACAGCCCATGCACTGCCTGGTGCTGCACGGCATCCCATTCCTCTCCCGAGGATCAGGGAGGCAGCCCCAAACTTGGCTGCATTAAGGGCTGCCCGTTCCTTATAACTCACTCCAGCTTTCTGATCCCTTCTGCTGCCAGCCACTGCCATCATGTGATGGTAGAAATATAGTTTCCTTGGGCGTTTTAACAGCAGCCAGTGTAGCGCTGGGGTATACATCATGGCTCATATATATAAATTTTTTTTAGACTTTTTACATTTGGCAGGACAACCTAGATCAGGACTTCCAAGCGTTTTAACAAGGCATGTTTCATTGGTCTTTGGATAATACTTCATTCTGAGAAAGGGATCTGAACTTTCTGTTATAAATCAGTCCAACAGTTTGACTCATGGTATTATATCATATATCAAAGATGACAGCATCCATTCTTACTGTATTCATACTTTTTCACTCTGAAAAATGATTCAATTGTTAAAATACAGCAAAACCAAAAAAAAGCCCATAGTTTGGGAACATTTGGCACTGTGATGTGTAGTGGAGCAGGACACAGAATACAAATGCCTAGGGAGTCTACCCAGGGAGTCTGCCTAGACTCCGAGACGTTTTCTAAGAGGAGAAAACAGAAACAGAGGGAAGAAAGCAAGTTAGTACAAAATTCCAGCAGAGCTTGGATCCCTTTGCTCCTGGATGAGAAGGAAAGAGCTTACTAGAGAGGACACTCAGCCAGAAGACCCAATTTCTAGTGTTCTCAGAGGATAACAAGCATTTAACACAAAATAGGACATGTTCAGCGTATGAGGCAGTGACCTTCACACACTATCAGCAGCCTCCTGGTCAGTGTGAAAGCTGAAGACCCCATTGCTGAGCCTTGCACCAAGGCAGGGCACAAACCTGAACCAGGACCGCACAAGGCAGGCGCTTCTACCCTCTTCCCATACACACGGGTGTAACAAACACCGACCTCGTTGCAGAAAGGAGCAAAACTTCCAGTTTTAGAAACCAGCAAGAGCTTAAATGCAAGCAAAACCTCTTGAATTCACTGCGTTAAGATCCCAATTACTGTGCTTACACTCTTACTCTTGTCTAGTGAGCCAAATATTTTCTTTTTGTTCTCAATAGCTTGATAATTTTTCACTAGAATAGAAAAACATTATGGCTAACACCTGCCAATATGCCCATTAACTTTTCTTCCAGTGGACAGAATTTCTCATTCCTTAGAGAAACCAGACAAAATAAAGCTAACATCTACTTTTGCTGCTCAGCAACAATGGCTGACCTAAATCTCAGCTAAATCTGAAATTACAGTCACAGATGTAAAAAACGGGATGAAACATACCACAATTATTTGTGTGGAAAACTACTGTAAATACAAAATAAAAATTAATTGCAGTAACAACTCAATTCCCAATTGAAAAAAATTGCAAAATTTATCGATTTCCAAAGGCAAAAAATATTCCTCCCTGCACTATGAAAGTATTTTGCTCGATTACTTCCATTCACACACCAGAACGCTGGCAGATAAACACACAGCTCTGATATTTGGAGATTTTGGTCAACACTGTTGAACGTGTCACTGGCTCGTTGACAATCTAATGTTAATGTAACACAGAATTAGCTTCTTGACAAGAGTGTTGGAGAATTAAATCATCGTGTGCTGTAATAAAATGAATACCATTTTTACTGCCAGCACTGCTTTACTGGAAGAACATTAAAAGAATATTGGAAACTACAGGATTTTTGATTCCTCTAAACTATGCAAATTGTATTTTAACTCTCCAGATGAATTAAATGTTTTTAACATTGTCTCAACCAACTAGATATAAAGAAATTCCTCAAAACCTTAAACTATATATTCTCAAGTTTTAAGAAGTGTCATTCATCAAACATGCTGAAATATTTAAAATTGCATTGCCTAGCTGTGCCAAAGGTCTAAATAAAGAAATGCAGTTGCAGCCAGAACCTGAAGGTATTTCTAGGAATCAAGTCCTCCCATAGGTTACAGGAACTTAGTAGGTCTCTGAGGCATAAGCACACTACTGGATTTCAGGCCAATTTAAATATTTATGAGCAGCTATAGTTATTAGATGCAGTTAAAAGAAAATACATTTTTTAAGATGGAAGTCAGCAAGTGTCATATGCAGCCTTGTGAACGTGCAACTACAGACTGCTCACTGCCGTAACGTGTAAACAGTTTCTTCATACTCTCCTTATTAAAAGTACACACCTTGATAATTATTAAAATCATATCTTTTTTTTTTAATTGCTTTTCTATTTCGTTACTTTTCAGCAGGGCTGAAGGCAGCAAACGCAATTTGTTTCATAATGCAGACTCAAATCTATTCTGGGGGGAAGAGATTCCTTGTTTCTATAGCTTTGCTTCTTGGAAGAAAAAAAAGACGACAGACAGCCTGAATGTAAAGTTCCTAACTTCAGAGAACAATTTGCATAGATATTTTTTAAAAAAGGGTAAGGCACATTGGGAAGCTAATACTCTGAAACTGAGATATGTGTGTATATATACACACACACACTCAATATATTATTTATAAGCCACACAGGCCCATTATTCTTACAAATATGCCAAAAGTAAATCACATCTTCCCCACTCTTAAGTGTAGCATTTTGCAAGTTATGTCAGCTGCAAGAAGTACTCTGATGGTTTCAAGTAATGTGTAGTACAAAGGAGACTAATGTGATGAAACCGATTCTAATCTTTTGATAAAATGACACAAATACAGGAGAGATGTTTATTTCACAGTTCCTGATTTTCACTAGCAGAATGAAGTGTCAAATCACCTTACCAAATGTCAGCAACATTTTGGGAAAGGAATAATGGGTGATGTATCTTTTTCCCTACCATCATTAATTCATTTATAGGCTGTGGATATCATTATACCTACTTTTTATCATGTTTCTCGCCTGAAAACATCTGGTACAACCTCTTCACCTCCTAGCAATGACAGGATTCTACTTGTAATTAACAAAATTAATTCCTTTTGCTTCTAAACTGCAAAGAGGTACCGCACTATGAAAAGCACCCAAAAAACTCACTTTACAGGAGCCCTGGCATAGACCTGCAGCCAGTCTGGAATCTCGGCAGTGTGGTAGGGATTGGCAGGCACAAGGAGGGGTTGGCTTCTCTCAGCTTGCTGCGGCTGGTAGGTCACTGGGGGAGGCTGGTCGTAACGGGGGACACTGTACAAAGGAAAACAGACAAGTTCAGTAACCTCCAAACAACAAGTTAGGCACAGTGATATGAGGAATATGATATATTATTCCTGTAAATCGCAGGAACTAAGTGGTAGAGTTTAGAGTATACTAACATTATTCTATCTCTATATAATAAATAGTTAAAACATGTGTTTTTATTCTAGAGAAAAGTTAATCCACAGTTTAGGTAGGATATATGTTATTTGTTCAGATAGTCTCCTAAACACCTTTTTTTTTTTGTTATTTGCAACTGACTTTTCTCAGTAACTTACTGTTAACTGAAGAGAAGAGTTGCCTTATTCTAGAGAGTTAGGGACAGTATCCTGTTTCTAAACTTAGGACAGAATAAATCAGACAAAAAAACTAACAACTGCAACTTTGAAAAACCTTAGTCAAGAATCAAGTTTACTTGTAGAATTAAGATGTTTTGAGCATAATACATATGAGGTAAGAACAGTTGCACTTTAACTATATTAGAAAATAAAATCATAAAATACAAGACAGATCTCTTGCATACCTGGGAGCACAAGGATGTTTGTACTGAGCTCTTTTATTGATGTGATCCACATAATACACTCCAAATTCTGCAGACTCAACTCTCTCCCACCCTGGGGGCAGTCCCTCGCGCTCCAGGGGATGGCTCCAGTGAGTTGTGTTAGTGTTATGATCTATGTAGTATTTCCTTCCTCTAATAGTCCAGTCCACTGACCAGCCAGGAGGAAGAGGTAAATCTTCAGAATTATGATTTGTTAAATTTCCTAGAGAAGTAGCAGCAACTCTTCCAATGCCTAAAAAAGGAAAAAAACAATATTGAGCTAAAATGATAATACCTCGAAATCAACATTATGTACAAAGTTTTCAATTTTCACCTAGATGAGGCCCAGTATCATCGATTTTTAACAGTATGGTGACATTTACAATGTCACAGTTACATCACAATTTTTGTACATTAGTTAAAAAGCACAGATAAAAATCAAAACAGCTATTCCCTGTTAATTCACATTTGCTTTTGCTCTCAATCCACTCCATAAACAGAGTTTTGGCTTCTGTAACACAAATCAGGATAGGAGCTCTGCATTCACCTAAAAGAACACAGCTGAACAGCACTGCAGTTATATTGGCATCTGCTGAAATATTAAAGTACCTTTGGAGATCAGTGCCTAGTTAACCCTGAAGGAAGCAACCATGCCATCCTTGCTTTTGCAATTAAGGCCACTAGGATATGTTAGGCTACATAACAGAGATGAAGATATAATTGTTGTCCTAATTTGCTGAGCATAGAGCTGATATAAGATTATGATGTTAAAGCTTTATCTCAATGACAGCTTATGTTAATATGCTAATAAAGCTGCACTAATACTATTTACCTATGATAAAACAATGTCTATTCCCTCTTTTAATTATAGTCAGACAGTACAATTGTCTAGAAAAATGATTGCACACCAAAGCCTTTCAGATTAGCCAGTCAAGAATAGTAATAGAAAAAGGTAACCAAAACCGCAGAGAAAAGGTTAGCACTATATTGTGCTGACACGTATCACTTGCGATCATAGCCAAAAAGTGTTTGTAGTAACAATAAAAACCTGGATGCAGAGAGGATCCTGCCAAGCCCTTTGCAGGCCACAGTGATCCTGTGCAGAGTGATGTTTGTGTTACTGTCAGGTCTTTGCTGCTCTGCCCAGCACGGGTACTTTTACACACAGCAATGGGTGAAGGCAGGAGCCACCCTGCCTGCTGACCGCAACCTGCATGTGATGGAGACCTGTTGTCCACGGCAAGGCACAAAACCCCCTGGCGTCTTCTTCCCCCACCTTTTCCGCCCTCCTCCCACAGGTCTTGGCAGGATTTTCCTGCTCTGGATGTCTCTTATCTGCTTCTCTACATCTTGTTCTTCTCTAGTACTAAGCAGCTACATTTCTTAATGCCAATGAAGCGCATAGATAAATGGCAATTTGCAGCCCTCTTCAGCAAGACGGCTGCACTAGGAGAAGGATTTCCCCAGGAGAAAGGAAAACTACAGCCTAAGTTAAGTGAATTTGGGGCAGGGGAACTGATGGGAGGCAACATGTGATTAAATTCCTACCTCTGCCCTAGAAACACAACACAGTCATGATTTATAACTAAATAGCTGGCTTAAAAGGTTGTTTATTATTTTAAAATACTTTGTTGCAAGAGAGAAACAGCTTTTATACTACTGAAATTAATGTGTTAGCTGCCGAGACATACTAAAAGAGATATGATTGCAAATTTATCTTTTTCTTTTCTCTGTCTACTACAGATAGTTAGGAAGGTAGTTGAAATAAAAACCATAAAAATACTTCTCCACCTCCAGAAAATTCTCCAGATAAAAACATGACAAAGATATACAAAGATATAAGTGACATTATCAGGTATTTCCCACGTCAGTTTCATTCACTCAAAGCCTTCTACCTAGTGCAAGTGCTGCCCCATATTCAACTCTTTTTATCCCTGAAGTACTAAGGATCTTCCTTCAGTTAACCAAAGTTTTACAAGTAGTCTCCAATTGTCTTTTCATCCTGGCAGCAAATACATCTACTGAATTTCCCAAAGTTTGGGTACTATTTCCTACAGCCCAGAGGAAGGGGTGGAGAAGCTACTTCTTCCACTTTCTTGGAAGTCAGAATTTGATTCCTTTAAAGACATGTTTACAGACTGAGAAAAACCCTTCTTTGCTTCTGTTTATTAGAAGTAACATTTTTTGTGTGCTTATTTTTCTGAGAGATGGAAAAGGCACAGCCTATCTAAAAGATACCATTAAAAAGAAATGTTGGGTATTTTTATTAATTCAAAAAAAAAACAAGTGATACTTAAGTGACAGAGCACAACAGCAAAGCTACTTGCTATGCAGGCAATTTCATCCTCCTACTCTAATTTGTGACACGGAACAGACCTTTCCAACAATATAGACACAATACAACATGCTCTCCAAGGGTTGTTGTCTACTATAAATACCAGCTTGCACATAAAACATAGTGGTCATCAATAATAAAGTAACAGGAAAGGCAGCAAAAACATTTCAATGGTTTCTTCCTATTGCCTACTGCTCTCTAAAACATTTGAACTCATCTACAAATCTATTTCTAGCTTAGTCATGTTTTGAACTATTTGGCCTTGCAGCATTTCCTTTTGTTAAGAGTATTTCCCTGTTTGTGAAGTTTTACAAAGCAAAGAGTATTTCCCTGTATGTGAAGTTTTACAGAGCAAAGTTAAAAGTTGTGTTCGTGATTCAGCTCCCGTCTCTCATCAGGATTAAGCAACCTAGACCTTTACTTGCAGTGAGGAGAAACATCCTAGAGGCTTCCTGACCTCTGGCAGTATTGGGGCCGGGGGGGACTATTTCAGGCCTTAGCTACAGTTATGTCACTCTGTTTGTTTTCATTCCAATGACAAACTACAAACATTTAAGCTTTTTGAAGAGATACTTCACTTTGGATAAACAAGTTCTGCATTTTCTCTAATTAGTTGGACTGCTGTGTTGCAATGTCATATAAATATAAAAAAACAATGACTATGAAAAATACTATTATGAGAAAATTTGAAAAAACTTGACTGTGGGAAAGAACTTTCACAAGGGCATAAACACATTTTTCTGTTTATTGCTAAAAGCAGCACAAGTCCATATATTTGTTATGGGTCCTCCCACTTAAATTCTAGCATGACTCCAGCAGCAAAACATATACACATTTCTTCCTTGGAATAAAGGTTAATGCTTTCTAACATTTGAAAGTTTGGATTACAGTTGCTCAAACCGGTGCAACATATAAGCAGCCACCCCCTGAACTAGAAGGTTTCTTGGCAAAAAGCCTGTGTCTTCTGATACAAAAGCCAGACAAAAATGGGAGCTGGAATCAGGCAAAAAAGAAAATCTGATTCTGATTACGTAGAGAAATTACCTAGTAAGCAGGGTAAAAGCAACAGCCAACCCACCAGAAATGCAATGGTGTGTTTGTACAGGCAATAAATTCTAGCCATGACTTCACTAAGCATCAGATTTTTTTAAAATTTCCCAAGATGCAAAAAGCAAAAATATCAGACCTCAAATACATTATATACTTTGCCATTGTTTTTCACTTCACACACGAAGCACCAGAGGTGGGTACTGCTAGATGAATTCACAGACAGCTCAGTTAATTTTGAGCAGTGCTCCAAGCTGCTACACCTAGGAAGTTTTAATTATGAAATTAAACACCATAGTTATAAACAAATAGTGGTATTTCATGCTATAGATTATCATACATAGAAATGCGTATTTATTTGAAGTACAGAATCACAGACATTTGAAACATTCTGGGCAGTGGAAGTCTTATGAATTCAAGCAATAATCAGTGTGTGTCCTAGCGTCATCAAACTATTATGGTCTCCAAATCATCAATTATTATAATTTAGACATTTGTTTGTATAATTGGGGTTACCAAAGATCAAAATCAGTTCTTACAAAATTCAGTAGTGCTTCCTTTAAGAGAAGATGAGTGTATGATTTATAACAATGACAGGAGCTGAGAATCCACTTTCTGATCTATGTACCTGTAGGCATCAATAAAAGACCAGACTACTCTAAATTCACATTGGATCTTTTCAAAGTGCTATCTAAAGAAGAAAGTTATAGGACCTACAAGATGGAATTTAAAGACAGCTTGAATACATCTACTGTGACTGTCGTAACTTTTCTGGGCAATACAGCCCAAAGGAGTATGATAATCTCTGCTGAAAAAACAGCTAAAATCTTAAGTTAGAAACACTTTCATGGCAGCCCAAAGTTTCACACAGGAATTACTGTAAATACTAAGTATATCCCCTGAATCACAAACTGGTGCTTCATTTAGACAATACAATGCAAAATTATCTACAGAAAAAAAAGAACTTTTAGCTATTAATTTTATTTAAAAAATACCCTAAATAGAAGTATCAAAATCAAGAACAGACACTAATGTATTTAAATTATTCAATTGTACATAATTTTCAACTCTCGTCTTTGGAACCATTCTTCTCCTTGGGATGTTGCTTTTAAGAAACATCAGTATTTAATATCATTTGTGGCTTTGTTTCCTCCCCACCCTGTCTTGTAAAATAAAGAATCTTCATTTAAGCTCCCGAATTAACAGCAGCTAGCCCTGAAGGTGGCACATGCTGTTCCAGAACAAAAAGAAAATCCTATTCAATACAGTTCATTGGCTTAGAAATATCACTGTATAAATTTTCATCACTTAGAAAAAACAGAGTGCAAAGGAACAGAGGCCATTTTTTCTAGTAGCAGCATTAAGAAGGTTTAAAACAGCTTTAATTTTAGTTTAGACTGTACCCTATACACAGGCTCATTCCCAACACCTTCAGCAATAAGGCAGTCTCATAACAGAACCCAAACTTTTAATTGTGAACACCATAATCTATTGCAATATAAAATATTATTATAAAGAGTTCCTCCATGTGAGGCTATTCCCTCAGAAATGCATCTTAAGCTAGTAATGCCACAAATGAGAAATGCAGCATGTTCCTCAGTCAAGGCAAGGTTCTTGGATGTTAATACAGAGCAAAGAAAACATTTTTTTGCAGTAATTTTTGTAGTGATTCTGTAGTCCAACAAGGGGTTAAGTGTTTTGCGCCTAGAAAGAGTCCCAAGATACTGGGAAGGAGGAAAAGTTCCCAGGTCAAAGTACAGTTCTTCAGTCTGTCAAAAGCAATGGTGAAAAGCACATGAGAAAAATCACGCCAACAAAACAGCTCAGCATAAAGGGAAAAGAGCAGAGACGCTGAAGAGAAAGCCTCACTTCAGCTGTTTTTCAAATAAACAGTCCCGATGTAGGCAAAGAAGTTTTAGAACCTGTAAACTCCCCACCACTAGCTTTAACAAAATCAAGTGTTGTAAAACAAACCTAACTATGGAAAGGCCTTCGTATCAGTCTGTAATTAGGTCAATTGTCTTGAGAGCCTTTTCTCCTTCTTTCCTGAAGATGCTAAAGTCTTCCACCCCTCTCCAAAACAGGTTAAGGAACAGGAGGAGAAAACAAACAAACTGTTTAAGGAGGTGAATAATAGTTAATTAACTAGCATTAGATTAAAATAATGAAAAATTTTAGTTAGATCTGCAGTCTCTGTGCGCTCTTAATCCAATTCCAAATTTCCAAAGGTACCTCCTGAACACAAGTATCTCATAGGTCAAAGAGAACAGGACATTCCAAGTATGCATAAATTCACAAATAGGAAGTCGCAGGAAGTAGTCTCAATGCTTTGAGAAGTATGCTGCAAAGAAATTACTGCAGAATCATCACACACAAAAATGTCAGGAATTGTATTTTAAAAAAAGAGATAGTAGGTGTGTACACTTAAAGCAACTCTGCTACTTGAGCAGGTTCCATTTAATAGGTTCCATTTAATAATTTCTGCTTCTCTTTTGGTCTCCTATTAAACATGAATACCAGTTTGCAATTATGAAGAGGCATAATTTAATAGGCTGTGAACCTACTCTCACTAGAGCTTCCTGGATTCATTGTTCACAGATTTGATCATTTTTCTTCTTCTGATATCAGCCAGCTACTTGCAATGCATCAGTGAGTCCCTCTACACTGTGATTTACAATCTCAGCAAATTTCACATACATGTAAGAATTTAGTAGCTTACCGCTCACACAGGTACAAATAACTCTGAGGTCTTGGTTACAAGTTAGTTCCAATCTATACTGTAGATATAACTTCAACCACAGACCTCCCAAAACCTTTAACCTAGAAGAGAGGAAAGAGACGTCGAGGAAAGACAGATAAAGTCTCTTAGAATTAAGTTTAAAACGGACACAGAAAAATAAACAAAAAAAGTAGTAAAGAAATGCCACAGAGGTAGCTAAACATCCAAAAATATAAACAGAGAATGTCTAAACTGGAGACATTTTTCAGGAAAAGCACTTCTAGATTGCCAATTAAAAACAAAGCCATTGAGGATAATAAACGGACACCAAGAATTAAATCTTACTGAGAGGGAAAACACAACCTTAATGATAAACGCCCATAAAATGTGTCAGTATTATCAGAATAAACCGTTGAAATAAAGGGATTTGCTTAAATACTTTCCTGAATACTTTTGAGTATGACGATCTCAATCAGAACACACTTTCAAGTTATCTCAAAATCATAAGGAATCAAATCTTTATTTTGACTGAATGCCAAAATTCTTATGCATCGCTTTTGTTTCCAGACCACTAGTTCCCAAAATTCACATCAGTCATAACCCATGTAGAACCAATCATTCACCATTAATTAACATACCCTGTGTGCATCAGGCAACGCTTGGTTAGTGGTCAAGTCAAACCATAGCAGAGGAACTGATGGAACCTTCTAAGAACATGGGCGAAAAGGGTAGAAAGCAGCACTGACAGATTCTAGATAATAAATTGACTTATACCATAAACCTGAGGGTATCAGGCAATTTTCTAAACAGCAGACATCAATTATCTTGAAGAAATGTTTTGATTAGCTGAAACACTTAAGAATTACATTACAGAGGTATAAGGAAAAAATAATTAAGATAAAGTCATAAAGACAATAAAAGACCTCTCTCCATATTTTGGAAATGGGGGAACAAGGGCGAAGGGGAAAAGGTACCAGAAATTACAGAAGGTTTTAATGGAACTCAAGGGGAAGGCTGGAGGACAGCAGACAGTTCAAATACAAAGGAGTTCAACAGTGAGATGTAAGAATTAAGAAAAAAATCTAACGTTTTCTTATATTTGGTCATATAATTCTTTTCCTGAGAAAAGCTGGGTAATAGCAATTCTTGAGATGTACAGAAGCTACAGATTTAGGTCCATATTCTTATTGCAAGGAAACCTGACAAGGAGTTTTAAGAGTTTATATTTCATTCTAAGAAAGAAGAAACAGACTAGGGTAATTGGCAGATGAAAGGATTGCCTGTTTTTGCTTCCCTCTACAAATATATAAAAAATAATACTCTATCACTGCTACAAAACACATGCAAAAATTGTTTAGACTATTAGTGGTAAAAATATGAGAGCAAATAACAGAGCACGATCAAGTATAAACAGCTTCTCAATGTTTTCCAATTATCGAACAGTCTTTTCTGAAAGAAATCTGTGTTGATACAAGTGAAAAATACAACTGCAAAGATGCTTTAAAAATCAACTAAACTTCACACTAAAATTGATAGCTTCATTTCCACCTTAAAAAATACTGTTGCAATTGTACAGAGCAGCAACACTTGTTTGAAGCTTTCCTAAGCATACACTGTTACCAGTCATTTTGAATGTGAAGTTGATGGATTCTTTTAATAAAACCTCCCTTCCTGCCACTGCCTTTCCTCCTTGCAGCCCCCAGCACACACTTACAGGCACTTGCTATCTGGCTCAAGAACCACTGACACAGATACAGGGCTACCATGCAAAACCTAGACAAATCAGATATATTACTTAACATTTAGCAAAACAACAACAACAACAAAAACATAAGGTAAGTCTTGAACATAAATATTCTAGAATTATTTACTGCTAGCACTACTC
Source organism: Crypturellus undulatus (assembly GCA_013389825.1). Lineage (NCBI taxonomy): Eukaryota > Metazoa > Chordata > Aves > Tinamiformes > Tinamidae > Crypturellus > Crypturellus undulatus. The sequence goes on from VWPW01021772.1 coordinate 18,846, forward strand.
TTTTGCTACCATTCACTCAAAGGCTTTTGCAATAAGAACAAAGCTTTGTCTGGTTATAATTCCATACACAAGGTCAACAGCCCTGGCATTTTTACTAGCAGAATTCTGTTCTACACAGATTCACAGTTTTGTTTATAGATTACAAATAATGACCAACTAATGATGCATTTCATATTTAGACATATTATTTCAAATTTATTTGCAAAGCTGTTGTTCCATTAGAAAATGAAGGCAGACCCAAAGGAATCTGAGGGAGAAAGAGGTAGGCATATATATATATACACATATATATACATATATATATAAAAGTTAAAAGAAAGAATGTAAAGGCCTAAGAAGTCATTCTTGGCACTAACTATATGTCAATTTGTTACTAAATTAATACAGTAATAATTCCTCCCTCTGATTATGTTACCTAAAACTGCAGTGTTACTAGTTTAGCGTTGTTGATTATCCTACATATATTTAATGATAATAGTAGATGTCCACTAACGATTAAAATCCCTGTTTCCAAGCCATGTGGGTGAAACAATTTCTACAATACTTTCTCTGTATTTGCATGCAATCTAAATTAATAGTATTCCTCAGAATATTACTCTGTTGATAAGAAGAATGGTCCACAGTAACTCATAAGCTGTTCACTCAATTTGTAAAGGCAAAAATCTAATAAACATTTATACAACTTTTGACAGAGTAGATGAAATCCAAAAAGTATCCAAAAGCACTTGTGCAGCATACTCTTCTTAGGAAATTAAAAAAAGAAAAAAAACAGTAGATCAGTGCTTACCCGAAGTGTGCCTCCCATGATTCTGTGACATCCTCTGGAAAAGATCACTGTTGTGTTCATAATACCTGTAGTCCTCATGTACCCGATCATTCAACTGACGCCTCCTCTGGGCATCATAAAAATGATCATAATAATAACAACGGGCACCAGCGTCTCCATTTTCCATAGCAGAATTAGCTTCTGCTAAAAAAGACTGGGAAGAAGAGCCATATTCCCTAGGGACATCGGCTAAACTTCTGGCAAGATAGGAAGGTGCAGACAGCCTGTTGCTTTCACGTCTCATTATTTCATGAGGCGGCCTCTGGACTGGAGTTCTGAGGAAACTCTGGTTTCTGGAAACAATCCCATCTCCACCAGAAGCATAGGCAGAAGAACTGGAGTCAGGAGGACAGATATCAGTTCTTCTTGGAATGGTTGGACCATGGCGGATAAATGAAGGCATCAGATCTGTTACAGAATAAAACAGGAAAAACAAAACAAAATACAGAAATAAGAATTTCAGCTTCATATACAAGGTTAGTTAGTTAGCCACAAGACTGACTTACGCTGTGGTATTCAAGAAATTCAAAAGCCTGAACCCCTTTAGAGGGCCTCTGATATGGAGACAAGTACAACTGTAATGCAGCAGTTTGTACTGGGGCAACAAAAACCATCACACCCTCCTCTAACAACAGAAACAACCCCCCAGACAGCAGAGTTTTCCCTATACAACTGTATCTGAAACCAAACCAAACCAAAACAAAACCCACAAACCTAAAATGAAACAAAAAGCCATACACGCTAGACCGTGGCTACATCAGCCAGGCTTCACACCTCCAAGCTTCCTGGCTACCGGGAAGAAATCCAAGTTTCCTGGCCCCTGTCTTATCAGAGCAATTATCGTTATGAATTTACAGTAACTGAATACATTAATGCTTACATGCCTAAAGGAATCAATGGCAGAGCCAGGAACATAATCTGTATTTTTTTCCACAAACAACAAGGCTTAGCCAGCAGAATGATGTCATTTTGCACACATAAGTTCTCAAATGAACACAAAGATATTTCATTTTTCCCTCTTAAATATGTTCAGCACATGGACACGGATAACTATTCACACAATTTCCCTGCTTCCCTCCAATAAGTGATATCCTCCTTGCCATTACTTTCAGCATGGCACAAATAAGCAGTTTTCCTACAGGTAAGCTAACACAAACTCTAAGCTTCATTTATGAGGAAGTCATGCCTGTTATTCACAATTTACAAATAAAGTCTTACCAACTTAAAACTTAAGGCAAAATTTCAGTGTTTCTCACAAGGTGCAATTCAGAAGTTTATAACAGTCATTAAAAAGCAGCCCAGTAATAGTCGGTCATTAACTTACAGTAAATCATGTAAATGCATAAAAGACATTAACCCATGAGAAGCAGCAACAACTAAAGTATTAAAAATGCCTATTTTTCTTTTAAGTCTAAACTGATGAGACTGGAGAGATGCCACTAAAAAAGGTCATTTCTTTTCCAGAGAAGCTGAGTGCCTGCCCTGCCTGCCAACCCCTTGCTGCTAGGTGCAGTCTCAAGGCTAATCTGCAAAATGAACTGCAGAAATGCACCCTGCAACACTTCCTGCATGCTTCAAGCATTCCTCTGCAAAACTGTAGCAAAAAAATAAAATAAAATGGAATAAAATAGAATAAATAAAGTAAAAATGAAGATACAGCGCTGAGGCCAGGTGAGCTGGAGGAGGAGCAGCGCCCCGGCACAGTCGGTTCAGCAGTGGAGCGGGAGCATTCGCTTCCGCAGGGATTTTCCATCCCCTGTGCACAGTTATCCCATTTTCGGAGTGCGCACGCACATCCTGCACCGGGAAACCCCGGACTTTTGGAGTAGGATAAACCGTGTGGTTCACCCCGGCAACACCTGCTTTGAAGGCTACTACTTCGGCACTGCCTGCTGAGAATGAGCAACTGGGCATATATATATTTTTTTTAAGGGAAAAAAAGTTTGTTTACAGCGTGCTGGTGCGGTCCCGCCTCTCTCCCAACCTTCACCCCTGCCCCTCCTCGCCGCCCACAGGATGATTTTTTTTCCCGTTCGTGAGGAAAGCACCTCAAAGCGCCGAGATACCGCGCACTATCGCCGTGCCCCGGACACTCACTGCGCAGCAGCGGGCTCGTCTCCTTCTTCACGTACTTGCCCTGCACCTCGCCGGGCTTCGAGAGCTCCGTGCGCGTCTTCTTCCGAGACAGCATCCCCGCTGCCGGCCCGCC
>VWPW01021787.1:821-12219 GCA_013389825.1 Crypturellus undulatus
AAATAAAATAAAATAAAATAAAATAAAATAAAATAAAATAAAATAAAAGGCATTAAAGATGCTGGGCTCACTTTTATTCCAAGTTCAGCTCATCAGCTGCACTACCTTCACAGAGCTCAAATTTCCCTCTCCTTTCTCCTCTTGACTTGTTCTTTTGGGACAAGTCTTTGACCTTGATGATCCAGTTCACTTTATACCTAGGTCAAAATACAGGCAGATGAGCAGAGGATGGAATATGATAAGCCAGCACTTCTTTATCACAGGTGAAAACAGGAAGAGTAATCATTTATGGTGGCTGAGGTAGGTAAGGCTAGGAGTAACGAGAAGGAAAGTTTAGATTGAATAACAAGATAAAATTACTCACAATACATTCTTTTAAGCAAGGGGATGTATTAAGTCTCAATTAGTGAAAGTATGAGCTAGCAGCACCATAGCTACTGACAGCATTATGGTCTATTGGCCTATTAAATCATCTTTCCAAGAAACCACTGGTAAGTGTAATATAAGGACCAATCCCATGGTGGAGCCAGAGTGGAATAAATAGGTATTTTCCATGTCATTCACGAGTAGATACCATACCAGGTAATGATATCCAATAAGTCCTATGTCTCTATGAAGATCCGGGACAACATTTTCAAAACTGCCTTGAGTCATTTGGGAAACCTGATTTCCTCTTAAAAAATTTAGGCATCTAAAACTCACCGTATCACCTAGCGAGAATTAAGTTTATAACGCTCTCTCTTTTAAAAGCACTTAGGTACCAAACTCCTCCTGATCTAGGTCTAGACACCTAGGGTCATCCTTACATGGAGTACTGCAAGCAGGCACAAGCTTGCCTGGCCTGTATTCTATTGCAAAGACAACTGACAGAAAGCTTGGTATAGGGTTATTTAGGCACCTGTTTTTTTGTTTGGTTTGGTTTTGACACACAGAAAAGGAGTTTAACTGCAACTTACGCTGTGAACTTGTCCTAAGCCATGTTGAGATTAGGGTGGAGGCTCCCTCGGTGGTATTTTGTGGTATGTCTCTCTCTAGATGTTTGTTCTGGTGACATAAGCATTACTAGAATCACTGTATGTCACTGTCATATGTGCATCCTTGATACAGAAACAAGTTAGTGGCAGATGGACATCCAGCTCTGAGTCTCCATGTCACTGCCACAACTCTCAGTGCTATGGAAATCCAGAGCATCAAGGGTATTATTGCAATTTGCATAAGTAGAAAACACAGTGATTAAAAGTTATCAAGGAAAACTATTGCTCAGTTGTCAGCTCCATGAGCAGATTCCAGTGCTGTCTTTCCAGCTACTTCATAATAACCTCCATAAGTTCTCGCTTAGAGCTGCATTGAAGAAACCTGTCATTTACTCTGTCTTTCACCAATTCATCTCAAAGAGATGCACCAGCTGTGATCACTTGGAGCCAGTGCCCGCGTTGCAAGGCATCGCTGCAGCTGCAGGCAGAAAGCGCAATTTGGAGACGTGCTGAACCCTGAGAGTCATGGAGAACCCAGAGCTGTGTCGCTGGTACCACTCTGCTCTCACTGCAGGAGAGGTATCGCCGTGGGAAGGACATCTCCGCCTCTGATGTGCTTTCCACATGCAGAACATGGGCACACACCAGAGATCGGAGAAGGGCTCGTGCTAAACTGGAAGGCATTGCTTGTCCAAACGGCATGGTGTCTACCCCCTCGCAGTTTCTGCTAATCTGATGTTGAAGCAGGGTGAGGAACTGCCAGAGAAAATACCCCAGGGTCACACCTCCTGATGCATCTGGAAAACACAATATTTTGTTAATGTCAGCCAATTCCCATCTTGTGAGGATGAGTGCCACAAAAACGAGGAGGTGTTACCAGGTTCTCTCAGGCAAGATAATGTCACCTTCAACCTACATGTGCTTTGCAATCCAAGGATAGAAAATGCCATTAACAGTCAAGCATGACCTTTCAAAGTAGCAAATGAGAATGAAGCATGGGGTCTTCTTCCCATAGCATGTTTCTCTACCGCAGAAAAACTCTCTTGACACATATATTCTCACGTGGCTGGACTCCTCTTTCCCATAGCCAAGATTTTTTTTTCTTCTCATCACCCAGTGCAAGTGTTTAATGTGGACCAGTTAGCATGACTGTAAGATGGTGAGATTTTATTGAAATTTATGGAGCTGGAACTTTTCCTGTATCTTTTTTCCTGCCAAAAGAAACTCATTTGCTGATGCTAAAAGAGACACAAACTCTTTCCATAGAGAGGGACAGTCGGGACAGCCCTGGAGGCTGCAGGTGCTGCCAGCGTGCTCCACTCAGCACAGTTGCCCTGATTCCCCATTTCATTACCCTTTGTTTAATGACTGATATCTCTTGGGCATAAAACACTAGCACTCATGTGACAAGGTTGTTGCAAGCATTTGGGCTGCTCAGAAGCCTCAGCCTATCAGCAGCTAGTGGGTTCTTGGGGCTAAGTGGGATAATTACATTTTCTTCAATGGAGCCAATTAAAGGCTGATAACATTATCACAATTATCAGATTAAACTTTTGCTCGCTGTCCTTTAAAATTACTTCCAGTCCTCTTCAGACACTAAAAAGCATGAGGCTATGCAACCATGGCAGCTCTGTGGAGAGTTTCCTTGGGGCTGTCATTGCCAAGAGACTGCGAGCCAAGTGGGTCAGGTCGTCTCAGGGGAGGAAATTAGAGGATTAGTCTGGAACCTAATAGGCAGGTGAAAAAGGTATGGATTCATGGGGCATTAGCAGCCACAGTAAAACAGACTCGTGGACCGCACGCCAGTGTCACACTTCCTGGAGGGTGACACCTTTATCATGTTGCAATGGTGTCAACACCACCCACAGGACAGCTTGATGAGGCTAAGGATTCTGTCTCAGTATAGCTAACCCCCTGAACTCAATTTAGTTTGTTATATTGCTAACCTCTAAGCCTATTATGTCCAGAAGCATTTAAGGCTTAATTTACTAAATGAAATGCAATAAAGCAGAACAACAAGGAAAGAAGGAAAATCAATCAAAAATAAAATTTCAAGCTATGAAAGCATGCTTTTGTGCAGCATGGGGACCAGAGGTATCTGAGGGCTGTCATTTTGAGTCCATCTGAATGGTTTTCAGCCATAGAACTGGGACAAGACAAAACTCTCCAGAGGTCTGGAGAACCACATGGTCAGACTTGCAGGTCTTGGCATCTGAGACACTTATTTGGCTTCCATGATGGTAACGACTAAACATCTCATCCTTTATATTCAGGTAGACTCAGGCTGCATAGGCAGACGAAGTGTAGGGGCAAAGAGAACTAAGGAATCTACCCATATGGGATTTACCCATATAAAATCTGTGGCAGAGACAGAAAATAAGCCTAAAGCCTACCTGACCCACAGAAGTCTTCTTCTAAACTAAAAATGCTGTGATTCATTTTACTACTATCAGTCTGGTGTTTTGAACATTCATGCAATGAATGCATATGTTTGTTTCTCTTTCTTATAAAAGAAATGCAGTCACCCTTGAGTTCTTCTAAGCTGTAGTTCATGTAGCCCAGTTCTTTAGAGCCTCTTATTTTGGGTTTGAGCTTCAAGTCTGAAAAAGCTTCATGTTTCAAAAACAAATCTCAAGAATTGTCTGGCTGCTTGCACAGCGACATCATGTGGAACTGCGTACAAATCCAACTGGAGACCCTGACCAGCTCTATGGGGAACTTGGCCCTGGAACTGGGTTTGCAACCCAACCCAAATGGACCTGGCTTCTGCTGCCATTCAGACTGCTTCCCACGCCGCCCCATGTGTTGACTCTGGCAAGGGAGACCTTCAGTGCCCAAATCTCATAAAACCTAGAGGTGGTCCCAAACCACATCACTTGGATTTGGATGAAAATTTGAATTTCCTAGCATGTTTTAGTCCAGCATTTCTCTGCCATAGAAATGAAGTCACCCTAGAAGTGTGCATCTGGAAAACAGACAGTTTCCAATTGTTTAAAAGTGGTTTTGAATTCATGGGGACATGTATTTCTCTACCTAGCAGAAACACTGATATTCCAGTATTTAACTAATATCTGTACATACAAATAGATTCCTAGGTATTACTAGATCAATAACAGGAAGGAGGACCCATTTTTCTCTGATAAATATACTGTGTTCAGCCTGAAGAAATAAATGAGATGAATAGAAAGGACAAAAAACTCCTATATTATTACTATTTACTATCTTTCTTGAAGGCTATAAAGCAATCTGTTACAAAACCAAAAGAAGGACCTGTAAATCGAACATTTACTAAGGGGATGGAACATGTTAATAGAATAGAGGATATTCTCTGTTAGTAAATATTTCATGCCTGGGTACAGGTTCATGTGAAATTGGGCTAACTTTCCTCTCTGTCAAATATAATACATTGTATTCTGACAACATCTGTTTTGTTTCACTGGCTGGAGCTGTGGGACTCTAGACTCAATAAGGTCTTTCCAATTCAAAGAGTAAAAGCTCCCAGGAAAGCTAGCCAGGAGCCCCTGTTTTTACAATAGATTGCCTGGCTTCTTGTTGCAATTTGCTCAGCCAAATTTCTTTTTCTTTTTCTTTTTTTTTTTTTTTAAACAGAGTTTGAGAGCACAGTGTGAATATTAAGTACATGAGCTGTGATTAGCAGTTTCTCTCAGAAGTCTCCTTCTAGGAGCTCTTATTTGATTTGATCTCGTCTCAGGTAAATAAAAGGAACAAAGTGGAGATGGCCTTTGACCCACTAATTAATCACTTGCTTCTGTTAACTATTCTTCTGTCAATGTTATTAAGTGGCAGCATCCAAGGATAATAGGCAACCATGTAAAGAGGCTTACGTGCCATCTGTCCTTACCTTGCTAAGGTTCTTTTGCCCTCTGGAGCTGATCCTTTGGTCTTATTTTTTTTTTTTTCTTTTTTTTCCTCCCCAAGAAGATATTTGCATGCAATACGATTAAAATACACAGCTGGCCAATTCCACCTTAGCTCCACAATTGCTTGCAGGCTCTCAGCAATTCGAAACAAGTCAAGTTACAGATGCACTGTTTATCTCTCAGCGATCAGGGTAGCGAAGATGGCAATTGCTGTCACATGCAGCACAGTGGTGATTAGCACAGCTTAATGCATGTGCTGAATATTAGCAGGGAAGTATTTACTCATACAGTCCTGATGAAGCCTTGCAATGAATAATAAATACTTCTTCCAAGACCAAGCCTGAAGAAAACTCCCTGGTAGTGCTCTTTTTGTTAGACCAGTTAGTAGCATAGATCTAAGTCTCATTCATCAGCCCTTTCTTATGAATTAGGTTTTCTCCTATGTAAGCAATCAAATACTTTTTTTTTTTTTTTTTTTTTTGCATTGGTGTCATTTAGGTGGAGAAAAACAACAGAGGAAGATAGATTTCATTGATCAGTCTCTAGGATGGGAGTAACTTGATATTGCAGGGGATTTGGAGGATGGAGAATCTGGCTACTGATGCTTGTAAAAATTCATGCTATGCAACTGTACCCTCATTCACACATATAGTTACATCTTATTCTCATGTTATGTGATCTTTATATACCTGGAAAGATGTCTATTTCTATTAGGTAGCCTGAGACCACAGTCTCACACTTCAGGCTGTTAGTTAATGTGCAAGGTCAGCTTTTGGGCAACCCCTTGCAGTTTTGTTGTCTTTAACAAGCACGCTCTGTGTTTATGCAGATAGAAATAATAGATTAGGCTATGCTCAACACGAGACATAACAAATCTGAAAGTTCAAGGAGGTTAGGAAGACTCCTTCATGTTTTGTAATACTCACAACTTCATCTCCACAACGCTTTGCATGCAGCTTTTCAACAAGTAACAGCCCAGACAGTCAAATTCATTAGCCTCCCTCTTCTAACCTCCTGTGCTGGAGTTCACTGACAGATGTATCTACAGATTCTTGCTAACTGCAGTCTATGCCTAAAAATGCTGCAGCAGAATATGATGCTGTAGCTATATTTCAAATAATACCCCTGTGAACTCTATTCCAAGTTGATTCAGGACAACATCTAAGTGAGTATCTGCCATACCAACGCGAAGAAGACCTGATTTTTTAAAGATACATATAGCTGTGCAATGTATCCTGAGAACAGTTGATCATAAGTACAGAGCAGAACTGTATGATGAGTGCTAATATTTATTAATATTTATTAATATTAAAAGCATGGCTGAACAAGACTATGACAATCTTCATAGTTTCATCTCTCTGAGGAACACGGAAGCTGGGATACTAAGCAATTTTCAGGATTACTTTACCTTTTGATATTAAACTGGAATCATATGTTGTAAGAATATCCAGTCTCAAAGCCTTGCTTTTCCTGATGATTTTTATGGTCTTCAGGCTGGAATATTGTTGAGGGGATCAATTTTGTCTTTCCCAAATCCTTCTAAAAGTACCATCACCAATGTTGTTTGCTATGGCCTTTCTCCAGGAATGTGGGTGGGCTGTGTAAAATCCTTTGATTTGCAGCACAGAAGCCCAACTCAGTAAGATGAGTGAAGTTTCATGAACTAATAAAATGATCCTTGACTAAAAACTGGCCAGCAGAGTTGTATTAACGTAGCTGAGGTTGCAGCCAGGCTACCGAGGCTGGATCCTTCCCTCTACCCTAACGCAGCAGAGAGCAGAACCTGGCCCGCAGCTTGCAATCAATTTGAGCAATCTGTCAGGTGCTTTGGGATTTGGAGGTGAAAGGTGCTATGTAAATGTCAGTCATCATTTATTGGAGCGCTGTGCACAGGCTGAGAGGCACAGCCTGCCAGAGACACTTCAACAGGGTGTGAGGAGAGATCTCCTGCTGAAGCATATTGCACTTGATGTATGGATGTTTGTTGAGCAGAATCGTATAATTTTCGTTACTATAAATCACCCATCACTTTTTTCTTCTGTCTCCCTATTTTATCTAATTTTCTCATAAATTTGTTGCTGTTGTTGTTATTGGGATAAATCAAACCAAATAATCAAGTACTAAGATGTTTATTTATGTGAAATAAGAGTGATCCCAGCTACCTAAAGTCTTTCAGTAGAAAATAACAGAGCTGAGTGAATCATTTAAGTTGGACCGTTTATTTGGTTGTGGGTTGCCCTTTTTGGCCAGTGAGATATCTGAGCCAATCACAACATTCTCACACGTATTCGTTATTGAAAACAACCTGAAAAGTAATGAATAGCTCATACAGAGGTTTGGGGAGGACTTTCATTGCTGGGACGTCAAAATACACACTCCATCTATTACTTACACCAGTCACCTGGCAGTCTTGCTGCTTCCTGATTACTCAATTACTCAATTAATTAACCAACCGAGTGTCAATTTTGAATATTGCAACTGCCTGTGTGGCTTGATAGTTGCTTTCAGGAATATTCAGCACCTTAGAGGACTTGAAACAAAGCCCAGACAAACAAATGGGTTCCAGGAGAGGGGATAGGCCATAAACAGTCTTCTTTACGGATAAGATTTTAGCTTTGGTGAATATTTGTGACTTCATTTAAGCAGCTTGGCTTTTTAACAGGCTAAAAGTTCCTTAAAAAATGAGCACAAAAACAAAGAAGAGGCTATCTATCTGTGTGACATAAAACAAGTTACTAGGAGACAAACTGAACTCCAGTGTTATTTTTTTAATTTTTTCAGAATGTTTTTCATGCCCCATGGTAGCAATGAAGGGACTCACTTTCCGTAAGGAGTGAGTGGCAAGGTGGAAAAGGAGGAAAGAATTCAGAGCATCCTCTGTGAAGCCAGGTAGCTGTGTATAAAAACGCAGCAAGGCTCAGGAAGATGGAAAACAACCTTTCCTGCTTTACTTGTACCATGTAGGGAGGCCAGTGGAAAAATGAATATTGATCCGGGGAAGTTGGTCTCCCTGGGCTCCTTCTGCAGGGCCTGTTAGACACTGATCCCTTCAGAGGGGAACTGAGAGCCCTCTCTCACCACCAACTTCAGAAGGGGTCCCAGAAAACAGGTCTGAGAGAACCTTTGTGAAGACTTTCCATCCTCTTGTATTTTTTCTTACTGGTTCTGTGATCCAGTGACTTCTGGATTTCCATTTGGAAACAAGTGTGTTCCTATTGCTCCCTTTAGTTACTACCTCCTGACAACCAAATCAGATTCAGGGAATGTTTCTTTTCCACTTGTGTTTTGAGGACACGACATGCAAAATCCTCCTTCCCAGTCCATATATCCATATACAGTTCCAAATTTTCCACAGCTCATAATGCGGTCCTGATTTCATGTCTTTGTTTCTAGAGTTAAGATTTTTTTTTTCCCTTCCTCTATATTTTTTTAGGATCCTAAGTTTTCACATGCAAAAGACATCCAGGACCTGAAGGACCCCATTTTGCTTTCCAACATGAAGGTTTGCTTCTCAAAGTCAGCTGGGAATATTCTGACCTGCAAGCATCATTCTAAAATTTTTACATTCACAGTTTTGTGTGCATCTGCATGCTGATGAGCCACAGTTCTCTTCCAGAAGCAAAGAAAAAAGGACATGTGGGAATGCTTACAAGCTAGGAAAAGGAAGCTACGGGAAACAGAGGCTATTTCTGGAATAGCCTTTTTGGAGCAGAGTTATTTTGATCTGATCTATTTAATGGGAAGGTCAAGAAAGGCAGAAGGAGAAACAGAAATCTTATATGAGACTGCTATTAGTAGTGCAATGCTAAAAATATTACTGAGTGAGGAACATGTTCACTCTTACATGTACCATCATTTTGGAGAGGTATTTTCTCATTTGAGGGAATGATAGCATACTGATAACATATTTGGGCACTAGCTTTAGTTCTTTTCTTTTTAATGAAAAAACATGTAAAAAAATATAATTAATTTAATAAATACAACCCTCCTATTTAGTATATGTTCTGAACATAAAGGTCATCTACAAAGTAAAAAGTAGATGTGGAAAACTCCTCTAGCTACTATTGTTTGATCTGAGCATTGGTCACTTATGGGTATGTGTAGAGAGTGACCTGACAGCAAAAACATTCATGAAATGATGAAAATGTTGCCAATTGTGTTCACTTTGAGAAAGGAAATGCAAATATATTGGGAAGGTGAAGAAAAAAAAAAAAAAAAGATTTAACTTATTACAATGTAAATCAGCCAGGGTGTTCATTTAAAGGAAAATGGCTATGAATTCTTAAGTATTTTCAAATTTTGGATAAAAAATATGGAAAATAAAGTCAGACTTCAGAAATGTCTTAAGTACTTCTACTGCAGAAAAATTATTTCATACCACAGTCTAGGTGTATATATAGATGAGTACAATCTTTTCATCACAGGTATGTGATGTAAATCTGTATTATTCATATCAAAGAGATGAAGCTGAAACCCAGCTTTAAGCGACAGAGGAATTCACCTCCAGTAAGCCCAAATACATACAGTGCAGTGCTGTCCTTCAAAAATACATCATTGCATACAAATAAAACTCTAAGTTCAAAATGCATGCAGACATGATCTTGCCATATACAGGAATTTGCAGGAATTTGGCCCAGTGTCTCTCCTCTGACTTTCCAATGTCATTTTCAATGCATGACATTTGCATCATACTTGAAAGAATTTTTTCCTCAAGCCCTCCCTTGTGGGGTGCTTAGGATACTATGGATACTTCAAAGTGACCATGATTTTAGTATCTTTATCTCCTGATTCCCTCCCTCATTTACTATAGGTAACAAATTATCTCCCACCTCAGTGCCAAGCTCTGCCCCTTCTAGGTTGGAAGGGGCAACAAGAAGGCTTGTGGCAACCCTCTTGCTTCTACTTCTGCCTACAAATAAAGCCAGCCCTGAAGGAGAGAATAACAAGGCTCCTAGTCTCAGCCATATGATTATCCTCTGCTAATGTCACCCACTTCCCCGGGAGTGCAGAATTTGTAACTATTACATGACTTTCATTTTTACATATGTAAGGAAAATGCCTTGATTCCCACAAGCTGTCAGTTAATGTTACAATGCTTTAACTGAGAGGCTGCAAGCATCACCCACTCCTTAAAATGCTAATGATCTGCCTCAGATGTGTGATCACAGAAGCCCATGAGCTGGGCTGTTTTGTAGTCCCCTTGTATTTTTAGCTTATAGCAATGATCTTGTGCTGTGTACTTCTGGTTTTATTGAAGCCTCCAGTGGGTTCACTAGATAGACTAAAGAAAGAGAGAAAAATTAAAAGCTCAACTCTAAATATTTCTAAGTCATAATCAGAGGGAAAGGAAGAAATAAAGCATCCTGTGGAAAAATGAAACGGGATATACTGCAGAGGCAGAGATATGAAGCATCTCATAAACAGAGATATGTTTAATCTTCTTGCAGTTCCTAGCCCTACGGAGAGCTCAGATCTGTGTCTGAAGTTATCTGTCTTACTGTGTCACTGAGAGGCAAAAAAAAAAAAAAAGGATAAAACTTAAGTTTTTTTGGAATCTCCAGATTTGTTTCTGTGGTTCAAACTGATTGCGCAAATGCCCGGTATCGCACCCACTTTCGATACGGGAAGCTCGGTCTAGTGATCAGGCTGAGGTTACGGGACAAAAGACAACACACACAGAGCCACTTCCCCTTTCTCCCTTGCCCAGAAATGAGTGTCTCCATGTAAATATGAACCGGCTGGTTGTCATCTCAGTGAGGGCTAGGAGCTGAGCAGCACAGAAACACAAACTATTTCAGTAACTCAATGAAAATTACTTTGTGGAGTACCTTTCCAGTAAGTACCTTTGCAAACTAGCTGATATCTGGGAACCTGCCCAAGGGCTTGCTATGAAGGTGAAAAGTGGTGAAAGAAGTAAATTTGCTCATCAGTAAAGGCCAAGTCAATAATCATACTTTAGGATGCTTGTAGGGGGATTTGAATGGCCCTTGTGACTGTTGCCCTTCAGATGAGTTACACTGAGGAAGCACAGCACATTTGGTTTGCTAGACTGGTCCGAGCTCTTCTTTATTAGGATTTTGGTTTCATTTTTCCTTTTTTAATTTTTTCCCCATCTTTCTTTGTGGTTATGTAGCTTCAAATATAGGAAGGGCATAGATGAAATTTCAGACACCTCTTATTCCTGAATATAGTTGAAGGTTTGTCTATCAGGGATATTCCCAGAATGTCCCCTTTCTGAGGCATGTTCAGGATGCCCTTTTCTATAAATCTTGTCCGAGCAGAGCTGAACAATAGTGGGTCTTCATAAATTCACACATGGTCCCTTATGGACACCTAGCAGAGGTATCAGGTGAGACTTTGAAGGCTTTGCAGCGAAGGGGACTCCCTTTCTATGGGCTTTGATCTTAGGATACAAAATAATGGTCAGACTGTCTCTCTTTTTTTTTTTTTTCCTTGAAGGAAGTAATGGAACATCCAGTGTATTTCACCTTTATTGGTTAGGAAAGGAGGTGATAAAAGAATGTAGTCTATTCCTTAGCATTT
>VWPW01021789.1:0-11483 GCA_013389825.1 Crypturellus undulatus
TTATTTCCATTGTTTTAGATAAAACTGAAGTATAAATACAAAGTTAGAATTTTTTTGGAGGAGAGCCTTTCCTTTGGAGTACTTGGGGAACATGGACGAGGAATTACTGAACACTTCGGTGTAAATGTAAGTGCCATTTTCCTGTGATTTTTTTTTTTTTGTTGTTGTTGTTGTTGTAGTAAATGAGACTTGTAGAGAGGCAAATTCTACTACTTGTTTCTTGTGGCATTAAAATTTACCAGTCTGTGATAAAGATTCTATCATACTTTTCCCTCTGTCCACTTATCAGCAGTAAAGAGTCCAGGACTTGGTGCTATTTCTCCTGCTTACCTGAAATAATTTTCTTTTCTAGAATATATATCTTTAGTGAGGCAGATATAAAATTATGCACTGTAAGAATTTCTCTACTTTTTTTGATGCTCAGTGAAATTACAATTATTCTCTAGCTCCATATGCCCTAAAATTGGTATGCTTGCACAGAAATATTTGGAGGTTAAGGGTAAGTCACAGTCTTCTCAGTGGCTACTTTCCAATGCCTACTGTGATCTGTTGCCTTTGACTCAAGGAGAAAAAAATAGAAGGCTTTTGTTAGTCCTTTCAAAGGTGTTGTCCTACTCCTTTACTGGCAAATTTGGCCAAAATATTTTCCCAGCAAGTCCTTTTATAGTTTTTCTTCTGCTGAAGAGTGGGGGGGAAGAGAGGGGCAACTGAGTGAAAAAAAAAAAAAAAGAGACAATTATGTCTCTGGGGTCCAAACTCTGATTTAACTAGGCTTGTGCTCAATTTTGCTCACATTGTAACTTATTAACTGTTATGGGACTGCTTACATTTGTAAAGGACACCATGACACTGAATGCTTTGAAGAGTTGTGGTCCATATCCATATATGTTTTTTGCTTGTTTGTTTTTTTTTGTGTTCTGTACATTGCAGTGCCTGAGAGAGAATGAGCTTGTGCAAAAATATATGCAGATCCATAAATCTTAATTTTTAAAGTCTTTTTTGTATAGCTTGAAATTATTAAAATTGCAGCTTCATTTGAATATGAAATTTAATTCTGGACACTCTAGTGTCATATAATAATATGAAATAAGACACATTTGGATGTATTTTATTTTAGTCTTGATTTAAAGGTCTTGATAACTTTCTTAATTTAAATGGCAGATAGATGATATAGATCTTATCAGCGCAAACATGGAAAATTCACTGGCTTCTATTGGAGGATTTTGCTGTGGAAGATCTTTTGTTATTGATCATCAGGTAAGCCAGATCTTATTTTTATATGGCATGACAGAATTAGTTATTGATAAATGGAAGTGGTTTCTCAACTTACAAGCCATGTTATAATATAAATAATTATACATTTAATTCTATATAGAAACTTTCTTGTTCTGCAGAATATTATAAATGGATAGGAGACCTACTTTTAAACAAATTTACTTGTAAAATATTTTCTATATTGTTTTTTTTTTTTCTCTCCCCCAGCGATTATCCGGTCAGGGCTACTGCTTTTCTGCATCCTTGCCTCCTTTGTTAGCTGCTGCTGCTATTGAGGCTCTGAATATTATGGAAGATAACCCAGGTACTTTAGGAAAATCATATTCTTCACTCTTTCTTCACCCCAAACTAGCAAATCATATTTTTCCCATCTTTGATTTCTTACCTGTTTTGTTTATATGTTCTCTTCCTTTTCAGTTAATCAGTTTTGTGTTCGTGATTATTTTTCTTTTTGTAACTTTCCATGTTTTTCTTTTTAACAATGCTTTTTACCTCTATCCTACTTCCAGATAAAAAATGAGTTACTTAAGGCTAAAAGGGACAGAGATGGTATCCACTGAGCTCCACAGTAAGAAGTTATTGTTCTACTTTACTACATATTGTCTGCTCTTTTCTTGCAAGTAAATGTCTTCAGGACAAATGGAGGAATAGAAGGTTAAAGACAAAAGATTGGGGAAATGTTTCTTCAGAACTGAAGGACTCTCATTTCCACTTTCACTGTTTTTGTTGTTGTTGTTGTTGTTGTTGTTGTTGTTGTTGTTGTTGTTCTCCAAGTGGACATCCAAGCAAGGATCTTGAGCAGGATTGTAGCACGATCACTTAGGGTTTTCAGAGGACTAAGTATAGGACATTTGGATGAATTTGGAAAGCCTTTGTTCCTAGAAGTTAAGAGTGATTTTTTTTGGGTGGGAGGGCAAGTGGTATAAGAGAAGGACAAAACTGGCCAAATTGTGTTTAGTTGTGTCTTGGTTTTTTTTGTTTGTTTGTTTGTTGTTTTCTTTCCTCTTTCACTNATTTGGAAAGCCTTTGTTCCTAGAAGTTAAGAGTGATTTTTTTTGGGTGGGAGGGCAAGTGGTATAAGAGAAGGACAAAACTGGCCAAATTGTGTTTAGTTGTGTCTTGGTTTTTTTTGTTTGTTTGTTTGTTGTTTTCTTTCCTCTTTCACTGCCATCAATAGGCTGAAGGACATCTGTGGAGAGCTGTAGTATTTAATATGTCACAAAAGAAGGGAGGAAAAAAAGGCAATAAAAGTCCAAGTAGGAGGATCCTGTGTAGTCCCTGCCTGGTCCTCATAAGTTAAACAAAATCAACAAAAAAAAATAGAGAGTAGGTTTGGAGATTGTTAGCTCCGGTAAAAGGTTGACCTTTATTTAGGGCAAGAACCAAGGTTTGTAGATCCAGGAGTCAAAATTTTCTGTTTGAATCATCAATGAGTGGATGAGAGGATCAAGGAGCAGAAATCTGTTTGGCTGTAGATATATACGTGTGTGTGTGTGTGTGTGTGTGTGTGTGTATAAATAATTTGTATCTGTCATTTCAGTCCCCTTACCAAGGGTTTGTGTCATCCTTTACTCCAGTTGTACTAGTTCATGATCATGTGGAAAAAGATAAAGGGAAATAATGCATTTGTCAGATCTTGCAAAACCTGCCATTTAATGACAGAAATGGGAGTGAGGAACATTATGAAGAGTAATGAAGAGACTTAGTACTTTAATCCATTAATTCTCTCTCTTTTTTTGTTTGTTTGTTTGTTTGTTTGTTTTCTCAGGAGTAACAAGGTATAAGGTTTTTTGTTTGTTTTTGTCTAGACATTTGTCAAATTCTCCAGGAAAAATGCAAGCAAATTCATAGAGCTTTACAAGGATAAGCTGTTTGTTGTTGAGGATGATTTCTGTTTGTTTGTTTTGCTTTGCTGTGTGTTGTGGTGGTGGTGTGTTTTGTTTTGTTTTTTGGCATGCGTGTACTATAGTCGATCTGTCCATTGGTTGATAAGGTCAACTTTAAAGAACTCTCCTTTCCCCAAAGTGTTTCTGATTCTACTGATGCTTAGACTGAGCTTTTTAGAAAAAAAAAATGATGCTGAATTGAGATTATACCTTATTTCTAGTGGGGATATTTACAAGTTCCTAGCTATTTAAGTCTTTTAGAGAGTGTAATGAGGTTTTGATGGTGCAAAGTATTGATAATCACGGTGAAAGAAATGTATAAGTAAAAGCATTTCATTTGATGGTAGTTATGGCCATAGCTTAGCTGATATTCTTTCAAATGAAAAAGCACTTGCGATCAATTTAAATACAATATTGCTTTACATAGGAGATTTGGTTATTAAATAGTAAGGCGTAAAGGAAACTGCTCAAGTTTATCTGAAAAAATAAGAATACTGTTTAAAAAGTTCCTAACAGTGTTCTGTTTTAAAAGGTGGTTGTACTGAATAATTGTATTTTTTTTTTCTGATAGAAATTTCTCTGACTGTTCGAGTACTAATTTGCAGATTGGATACACAAAAAGTCTGTATTTTACACTTCATTTTCTTCAACAGTTTCCTGTTACATATTACATTGCATTTATGCACATGTATGCCTTTATTGCATAAAAACTAAACACACGCACACACTCTAATGCAATTGAGGGAGCTGAGGTTATCTAGTCTGGAGAAGAGGAGGCTCAGGGGAGACCTTATCGCGCTCTACAACTACCTGAAAGGAGGTTGGAGTGAGGCAGGGGTTGGTCTCTTCTTCAGAATAACTACAGATAGGACAGGAGGAAATGGCCTCAAGTTGTGCCAGGGGAGGGTTCAGGTTAGATATTAGAAAAAGTTTCTACATGGAAAGAGTAGTCAAGCATTGGAACAGGCTACCCAGGTTAGTGGTGAAGTCACCATCCCTGGCAGTGTTCAAAAAACGTGTAGATGAGGCACTTCTTAGGGACATGGTTTAGCAGGCATGGTGTCGAAGGGCTTGCGTTTGGACTCAATCTTGAAAGTCTTTTCCAACCATAATGATTCTATGAGTATTATTTTTTTTAATGTATTGGTCAGTTATTGAGTTTCAGTTACTCCAGTTATTTCAAATAAGCATCTGCATGTCAACAGAAGTTTACTGTTTAGCCCAATTTTTGTGTTAGAACTTATCTAATAGTCTTAGGAATAATTCCACCATGAAATAATCATAGTCTTTTTTGATTGTGTTTTGTTTAAATAGTAGTTTGAAAACATGTAAGCTTTCAGGTTAGCAACATACACATGCTCCTAAATCTGAAATATTTTACAGTCAATTAAAAAATGTTAGTGTCTCTTCTTTACTAGTAAGAGCATCTTATGACTGAGGCAAAAGGGAGAGTAATTGTAATATTCTTCTGTACTTGTCATTTTTAGGTTGTAATATACTTAAATGCATTTTTAAATGTATTTTAAAATACAGGAACAAACGTACATTTAAACGTACATTTAAATGTACATGAAAGGAGAAATGATCAACCTTTTATTCGTTAATATCCACTGTAAACAATACTGGATCACATGTGGCTAACATGTTAAACTCTTTCAGTGATGAGTATAGTTACAAACTAGCAAGTGGACAAAATGCCTGTCCTGTAATAGGATTTTTCTATTTCTGCCTTATGGAGACCAGTGTCATGATAGAAAGGTCAAATTGCATAAATTGCAAAGGGAGTTACTTGGTCAAATTGAAAGAAATTTGATAATAGGATTTAATAGGATTAGTAGGATTTAATAATACCAGATGATTGGGCAGCCTTTTAGCAGGTAAACTATCTTGGCAAGTGTGCAAGTGTGTAAAGCAATAGTGGAGAGAAGATTTGAACTAATATTTGCATGATTCTGTGTGGTGTAGGTTTTTATTTTGTCTTTTTTTAATTAGTAACCATGCTGGAAAATAGGTGCAATTGTTAAAAAAGAAAGCAAAATTTTTAGAATATATATATATACATATTTTTTTTAATGTTGTTACATTGAATGTGCTCATCTCCCTCACCTAATCCTGGCTACTGTTTGACTCCAATTTTTGTTGTGCTCTCCCTTTGATAGAATGGAACTGTCAGTTTAAAAGGGAACATAAAAGGAGAACTGCACACAAAGAAAGCAGAAAAAATGCATAGCTTCTCTGTGGGGAAAAAAAAAAAAAACTCACTGACAATGCAAAGAGCAGATGCTCTTATGGATCTGGCCTGAATGTTCTGAAAGGGTCACCTCATAAGGATGACCACAGCACAGTCACCTACATCTCCCCTAAGGATATAAAGGACAGAGTCTAGCAGTGACAAGTTGAGCAGGGATTGGGAACAACACCTGACCAACTCCTCCAGCTGGATTGTGAGGATCCCTCCCCTTCCCTTACCTGGGATGCTGGGTTAAGGTAGCCCCTTATAAGGTCGAGGGTCCCTTGCACATTCAGGGAGAAGAAACACACTAGTATTTGTTAACTCCTTGCAAAGCTGAGAGGCCCCCCTGTACACTTAAGGTGAAGAAACACTATAACCTTTTACTGGGACAAGCAGTGCACTCCATTTAGTTGTACTAATTGCTAGTTGCTGTTTACTAATTGACGACCCTCTCCTTATAACAGTCGTGCAGTTAATGGTGGATGTTGTTATCACAAAGATCTTGTGCTGGTGAATAAAGTCAACTACCTAAAGTCCATTGGTTGTTGCCCCCATGGATTATTTTACCATTTCCTTTAATGGGATAGCCTGACGACTTCCTATTTCAGTTTGTTCCCTTTGCCTCTTGTCCTGCCCCTGGGCACTAGTGAAGAGTGTCTGGCCCTTACCTCTTTAAATTGTCAGATATTTAAACACACTGATAAGATCCCCTCCCAGTCTTCTCCTCTCTAGGCAGAACAGGCCCAGTTCTCTCCTCCTTTCCCCATAGGAGAAATGCTCCAGTCCCTTAATCAACTTTGTCGCTCTATGTTGGACCCTCTCTAGAAGCTCCACCTCCCTCTTGTCCTGGAGAGGTCAGAACTGCACCCAATACTGCAGGTGTGGCCTCACCAGAGCTGAGCAGAGGGGCAGGATCACCTTCCTCGACCTGCTGGCAACACTCCTCCTGATGCAGGCCAGGATCCCATTGGCCTTCTTGGCCACGAGGGCACATTGCTGCCTCATGGTTAACTTGTTGCTCTCCAGGACCCCCCAGATCCTTCTTTCCAGAGCTCCTTTTCAGCAGGTCAGTCTGTCCTGGTAAATGGGATAAACAAGGTGTGGACTGTCATCTGGCCATGTTTCAGAACTGTAGCAATGGAATTCTAAGAACCTGTTAACTGTCGTCTGCACGTAGGGACATGGGAGTTGTTCTGTTAACGTAACTGATTTTTGAAAGGGTTTTTGACTCGGTATGAGAAGATATTCTAAAGATTTTCTACAGAAATAATTAAAATCAGATGTATTGCCAGCTATAGACCTTGTTCCTTCTTATTACTGATTTTTTTTTTCCTAATGCAGATTCCAAAGACTTGAGTTAGCTAGCTGTATTTTTATCAGCAAAATATATTAATAATTCTCCTATATTTTTGACAAGATTCTCTCAAAATGCTTTATTTTGAATCCTTGATCTATTTTGAAAGAAGTTGGCTGTTGTAATACAAAAACTTACTATAACTAGTTTTAGTAAGTGCCTTAGGAAAGATAAGTTTTCATGAAATATCCCTCTCTTGCCTCCACTTTCCAGGCAAGGAGTGACATTTACTGTCTGGAACTTTATCCTACCTGAATAAAGTGTTAATATATTAAATGTTTCTTATTTATTTTAGGATTTCTGGCTTAAAAGTAGTGGGAGAATTTTTTTCTCCAGCATTGCACTTACAATTGGAAGAGAGTTGTGGATCGCGAGAAAATGATGTGAAGTTACTGAAAAGAGTTGTAGACTATGTAAGTGTCCCCATAGTGTTTAAAATACATTGTTGTCTTTGAATCAAGTGTATATGTGTAGAGTAGCTACTCTGTTTCTTTGGGCAACTTGCTGGAATGTCTTGCAGGAATGCCTGTCTTGAAACCCAGTTTCTTTCCTATCTATAGGGCTATATTAAATGCCATCTTCTAACCATTTCTGGCTCAAGATGGTTGTAACACTTGACTAAAAAAATATGCATTTGAACTTTGTACTTAAGAAATTAATATTTCCTATTATGTACTTAAAATCTCAAGTTCAACTTGCATTTAAAACAGTTGCTTGGAAAACTGCTGGTGTCTGCAGGAATACAAGATATCCCTTGAGCAAAATTCTGTTGGTATATTTGACCAATCTAAGATGTAGTTTTCTGTAATTTTGCTTGTTTGAATCCATGGACATGTCAAGAATCTCTTTAAGTTTTGTACTTAGTATTTTTTCCATTGTTGGTACGCACTGGTTCTCCTCCTTTCATGTGAAGGAGGTGGAGGTTGATGAGACTCATGTATATTTCAGGTGGCAGGTAAGCAAGACTGCACTAGATGAAGAATATAGTTGATTCCCCTTTAAATATCATGTAATATTTAATTAAAGACTCTTTGCACAACCTTCAAAACCTTCATTTGGGAAAGAGCACTTTGTTATCCTGACACCAAACTCTTAAAATGTTATTGAGTGTCTTCAGTAATCACAACGATATGCCTCCTGAAGTTCCCAGATTGGTGACTGCTGTGTTTTCTTTATCTGTAGTGCATGAATAATGGTATTGCATTAACTCAGGCCTGCTATCTGGAGAAAGAAGAAAAGTGTCTTCCTCCCCCTAGGTTAGTAGAAAGTCAATTTATTACTGCCTTTTATTGGATATGATTCTTTATCTCTCCCTTCATACAACATTGAGGTTAAGTAGCCTAGATTGAATAGTGTGTTAGGTGGGAAAAAAACTCTGCTTTTTGAGAGTATTTCCAGTAATTGCTATAGGGTGCCAATATGCTGAAATAACTATCAAAACTACCCAAATCTTAGAATTCAGCATGATACTGGCTTTGTCTGTTTACTAGGTATATTTCTGTGAGCTACACATCTGCAGGTAGGAAAGAGACTAGGTAAAATTATGCATTTCTTGTGTGTTTGGGGAAAAAATAGTCTAACCATTTCTATTTAGTCATATATCTTGTTTCTTGCTGAATTTCATTCACAATGCTTTCCCTGGAGGTAACAGATTTAATGTGTGTTGAAGTTAGTATAAGAACAAGGAGTAATGGTGACTGTGACTGTTCTGGTTTTCTTTTTCTAGTATTCGAGTAATGATAACAGTGGAACAAACGGAACAAGAATTGGACAAGGCTGCATCACTTAAGGAAGCTGCACAGTCTGTGCTGAATTAGACTACTATTTTTGGATACCTTCCTCAAATTATCAGGATACATGTTTTACACTCTATAGTGTCTTGGCTCCAACTTCAGTAACGATGGCACTGAAGCCTTACTGAGTAACAAGATTGTTCCAGAATGGCACATGTGCAGTGATAGGAGGAATGCTGAATTTTGGAACTGGTAAATGGCATAGTGTATTTGCAACTTTAAACTCTGCCATTTAGTAGCATTCCTTAAAATGGAATATCGGCATTTCACACAAATTTTCATAAGTTTCATCTTTAAAAACCTTAAACTTATTTTCTCATACCCTTGAATGTTTTCACACATTTCCCCCCCGCCCCCAAAATTAAAATGCATATAATTCTCTGAATAGTCTCAGAATGTGGGAAGTTCGCATAAGTTTAAATGATTTTTTTTTCCTTCAAAATGAAGATAGTTTGTTCCTAATACTGATAAAAAGAAAACAATAACACATTAGGAGTTTTATTTCAGCTATATTAATTTGTTTGTTGTTGAATCACAGTGGAAACCAATTCTTGTGTGTTAACCATTTCTGGAAGCCATTTTTACAGAATCCCTGGCCAGATAATTTTGTTATATAAATGATAAATTCATATTAAGCACTATTTGCTTACTGCATTTCATATGTAAATATATGCATGTTTGACACATTATGGGTGAGATTTTTCTTATTATTAATTTAAATACCTAAACTTAAACCTCTAAATTGTGAAATTGGTGCAGTTTCATTATAGTATGTTCAACCTTTGCACCAGTCTTAAAGAAGAGGTGTAAACAATATGAAGCTACATTCTCCCCTCAGGTATTTGCACATGTTGATAAGATCTCCACTCAGTCTTCTCTTCTCCAGGCTACACAGGCCCAGCTCGCTTAGTCTTTCCTCATAAGATAGATGCTCCAGTCCCATAATTATCTTCATTGCTCTATGTTGCTCTATGCTCGACCCTCTCTAGAAGCTGCATGTTAACTTGTTGTCAACCAGGATTCCCAAATCCCTCTCTGCGGGGCTGCTTTCCAGCAGGTCAACCCCTAATCCATCCTGGTGTCTGGGGTTTTTCCTCCCCAGGTGCAGGACCCTGCACTTGTTCTTGTTGAACCTCCTGAAGTTCTCTGCCCAACTCTCCATCCTGTCCAGGTCTCTCTGAATGGTAGCACAGCCCTCTGGAGTGTTGGCCACTCCACCCAGTTTGGTGTCATCTGCAAAGTTGCTGAGGGTGCCCTTTGTGCCCTCATCCAAGTCATTGATATAGTAAATATACCCATTGCAACTTGGAGACAGAGTACAACATATGGGATGACCAAGGGAATTTATTATGTATCCAGATGTCTTTCAAATGAATACAATTGCTATGCTGGGCTAAAGAAAGAATTGAAAACATATAGGTGAAAAAATAATTGACCTCTAAACAGTTTTGAGTGAATCTAGGAGAAGGTATCAAATGTTTGTTCAAGTTGTTGTGGGCTTCTTCAACTCTCAGAATTAAAAAAAAAAAAAAAAAAAAAACTTCAACTGGCATAACTGCTTTGACCACATAGATACTCTGTGCAATCAGCAAGGCAAAAGAAAAGTGCAAAGGTGAAATAAGCGAACCCATTGCTGAAGAAGTTCCTGTTAAGATGGAAAAATTGAAGGAAAACTTTATTTGTGACAGTTTGTTGTGGAGTTATTGATGGACAGCATCAAATTTGCATAATGCCTGATCTGTTTAGCATTTGAATTTCTTATTCAGTGACTGAGGGGATGGTCACAGTCCTTTTCTTCTAGAAAACAGAAGTAGCCTCATAACAAAGTATTACACTGCTAGCAAGCATTTACCTCCGTGTTTGTTTATTCTCACTTAAGGTAGTATTAATGGATTTAAGGAAATAGTGTGATGCTGCTGCTTCACTTACCTGTTCCATCCCTATTCAGTAGTGCACTGCCCAAAAAGCCATTGATTAATCCTGTTCTCTTAATTCTTTGCAAACATTACAATATTGCTTTGCCAGGTATTAATGGAAAAGGTTAGAACAGCTGTGTTACAGATGACACAAGTACAGCAACTTCTAGAGCATATGGATCACTGCCCATGTATCCAAAAAAATCTAGAGGTGGAGGGGCTTAACTTTTAGGTTTTCTCAGAAGATCCAGATATGGGTCCCATCTGCACTTT
This sequence comes from Crypturellus undulatus, assembly GCA_013389825.1. Taxonomy (NCBI): domain Eukaryota; kingdom Metazoa; phylum Chordata; class Aves; order Tinamiformes; family Tinamidae; genus Crypturellus; species Crypturellus undulatus. The sequence goes on from VWPW01021789.1 coordinate 10,731, forward strand.
ACTTGCAGTGAAACATGCAATTGACATTATGAAACATGCATTGACATTATGAAACAATCACTGCAGTTCCAGCAAGAGCAAGTTATGTTATTGAAATAGCATGGGAGCATCGTGCTGTGTTTCAGAACAAGCCTCAGAATGCATGACCTCTATGCTACCTGTAGCTTTTCTGACAATTTGTTTCTGTAAAATACTTCCAGTGTGCCAGTTTCCCAAGAACTGCATTAAACTCAAATGTTCCTGAGCTTTACTAATAATACACAGTATAACCATGAAGTCTGGCTACATGGTGTTATGTAGAACTACTTAAATTAACAAGGCAATAACTTCTTTCTTGGCTGCTCAGTAACTTTGTGATGTTCCTGCTCTAGAGTGTCGCTTGCTCCGTGATGAAGTCGGGACGGCCCAGGATGCATGCGTGCTTAACAACGAATTGCATAGCAGAGCCGTATACAGCTGGAAGTCAACTCTTTGTTTGACTAACAGGTGAATCATGGCTGTTCCACAAGTGTGGCATATATTGTTGGTTAATCCGTTTCTTCAAACATGAATTCACCCGCATTCCCTGTATTGCACGCTTAATTGATTGTACACCACAAGGAACTAAACAAGGAATAACAATCATAAGGAGGATAATTGAGGGTCCACCAGACAAAAAACAAAGATAAAGTCCATTCACAAAAGTTGATGTTTCAGACCAGGTGTAGAGAATAATGCCCTTTTCAAAAGGAATTGTGGCAGTAAACAGGTAGA
>VWPW01021792.1:0-41635 GCA_013389825.1 Crypturellus undulatus
TTACTGTGTATTGACTCTATAGTCCCCTGGCTGTAATACTACAGATCCACTAGTATGTGCCTTCCCCGTATGTAGGCACTTTGAAATTGTGCTTTGATATCATACCAAGCTATTAATACAGGTACACTGTAAGTCTGTTTCTAGGGTATGTTTGCCATAATTCATAACTTAAAAATAAAGTTCAGTTGTGTTAAAATGTTTAATATTATTAATCAGCCTATTTTTATTAAAATTAGTGATGCTCTCCAGACAGATTGATTTGTTGCCTAGGGAGATAAAATTGCAGTGAAGTTATAGCTTTTCCTCAGCTGTAGCAAAACTAAGTAAATGAGATACAAGCCTGAGACTCTGGACAGGGTAGCATTAGCCTTGGATAAATGAAGAAAGCAAATATGACCTTTAGAAATATTCATATGGAGAAATTAATGTTTTCTCTAGTAGTCATCCTTTATGATCCTTGTTACATACCTGTTGTGCATAAAAATGTTTTGCTGTTGTGCAGTATTGCTTTCAAAGTTGAAACATACTTAAAGGGATGAAATTAAATAATAAAATGCCACTTTACTCTTGCAAAGAGCCTTTTGGAAATGATGTAGTGCTTCCTTGGTTACCTTTGTGTTTCAGAAAGAAGCGTGTTATTTTCTTAGCTGGAAAGAATGAGAGTATCTGCATCGCAATACTTTCCTTGAATCTTTCTGAGAATTCTTTTTTTAAAGTGTCTCTCAGGTTGATACTGTCTTTTGTTATAGTGAAGAGATGGCTAAAGATTCAGTTGAGCAAAGTACTTAGGCGTTTTATCTTAAACAAGTGTTTAAGTTGTTCCCCTGACTGTAAAAGAATTGTCGTGCGAAGAAAGGAAAGACTGTGGGCGAAAAGTCAACTTTGATCCTTCTGGAGCTTCAGGAGTAGGGCAGGCGCTCGGGAATCACAACGGCACCTCTAAAAGTGGCACGGGGAGGCTGAGTTGTTGCTCGGGTTGGAGCATTTGGGTTTGGTACCTGCAGAAAGGGAGGCCCAAAGGTGGCCGGCAGCCCCAGAGTCCTGATGGCAGAACGTGCTCCCTTGCTCGATGTTGCTCATCTTAACGTGTTTTTCTGGCCATTCCACTGTCTTTAAGTGAACTCGGCCGTGTCTTGAGCAGCAATGACTGACACCTGCCACTTTCTGGCTGCTGATACCCGGATTTACCAAGTCCTGTGTTTGATCAATAGCGACTGACAGCTGCTAAACTGCTGTGGGCAGGTCTGGAGAACTGTGCGAGGCAGGCAGGAATGCAGAGCTTAATTCTGAGCTGGCATGTGAAATTAGTAATTTTGAGATGCGCAGTATTAAAAAAAAATATTTCCTTTGATCCCCCAAATCAAGGTAACTTGCACTTAAAGCTCTTTTCCTAAAGTTTAGTTCCTAAAGTGCAGTGGGTCCCGCAGGGGAGCCCCAGCAATGCCCATGCCCTGTGACTGCCCAGTCGTGTTGCAGATGCCTTAGTGCAGAGCTCAGGATAACTTTCTTTTCTAAACAAGGGTTCTGATATAATAGAATTCTTGTCAATCACAATGTGGTAAATATATCCTTGGGGATATCAGTAAGGAGGAGTCCCATCAACAAGTGTCTGCATTTCTGTCAAGATCTGATTACTCGTGAAATTACAAGAAGCATTTTAGACATGGTTGCAGTAAAGGTTACAGGCACTCTTTGGATCTGAAATTTCATTTCAGAGCAAGAGGTCCCCAAGGGCTAGTTTAATTTATTTAATTACATTGTACAGGACTTGGGTAATAGTTTTAGATCAAAGTGTAAAAATGAACTTCCAGGCGAATTTGGAATATAATACAAAGTGGTACATGACTAAACATTTTGAAATTTTGTTTTGTAGGACAGAATAATGCAAAGATATTGATTTTAATGATATAATAAGAATCCAATTCTTGCATTAAAGCATGAATAATAAACTAGGAATGTTTATTTGCTTCATTTTATTAGCACTGTATTTTTGTTGAAAAAGGAAAACTACAAATCTAGATTAAATAATTCTTTCAAGGCTCCAGGCTGTCTTAGGCATTCCTAAACCCTTAGTAGTTTGGGCAGGGAAGAGGAGCTTCAAATCTAGCATTTTTGTAAAATCTGTTTCAAAGGGTTGAAACTTTCTGCCTGCTAGCGCAGAAAGAATTATTTCATTTTTTTTCTAGGTCTGTCTTTGCTAGGTTTATTATGATAGTGGATAAAACTTCCATTATTCTTTCAGGATCTCAGCAGTGCTTGCATAGGGTGAAGGTCTTTGCAACTCTTCTACTTCCAGTTGAAATGTGTGTGTCTGTTTTCCTGCATATAGTGTTTGGGATGTTTTTATATATGTTTTGCTGCCAGGTACCCAATTGTATTGGGCTTCTACAAAAGTTTGCACTCTGTTTGTGATAAGTCCATTTTATCAAGTTGCTTAAGCCCAGCATCTTCACACAAAACGTTATTCACTCTCTAAAGGTACGAAGTGCGTAAAGCAAGAACTCAAAAGCTTAAAGAATGTAGGTGCCCAGATCTTTCCAAGAGCAAGATGGCCTTTGAAATAGGGGGCACTTTCCTCTAGCTTTCTTATTTAAAGGGCAGTTCTGTTTCTTTCTGTATTTCTGTGCTGCTTTTTCATGGTGTTCCGTCTTTCCTGTGTAATCTGCTCAATAACATAAAAATGTTCAGTTTTGCAAAGCTAGAAGTTATGACTCATTTAAGAGCTGTATCCTTACTGATACCTTTGCTTCAAATTATTCCATCTAAATGAATTATAAATATATATTGAATTTCACTATCTTTCAGATTCTTACTGCCTGGAACAGGAGTAAAGGAACTGGCATAACAAAAATTGCCTCAGATATTGATGGCTTTTTCTAGGATAAAATTTAGGCTTGATTTCATGAGAAAGACTTCAAATGGCAGGAGGTGTGGAAAATCAAGCAATATTGCTGATGTTAGCTTTATGGTAATACTAAATCCCTTTTTTTTATGGACATAGTAAATCTTACGATAGGGATAACAGAACCACATGAGTGTTTTTTTTTTTTTTTTTATGCTAGAATAAAAACAAGTTGTTGAAACCTTTTCTGTTGGAGGACTGGGTGAAAATACTCAAGTGACGCTGATGNAAATCTTACAATGGGGATAACAGAACCACATGAGGTTTTTTTTTTTTTTTTATGCTAGAATATAGACAAGTTGTTGAAACCTTTTCTGTTGGAGGACTGGGTGAAAATACTCAAGTGACGCTGATGAGACATCACTAGCCCTTCTGAAAAACCTGCTCTAAGGACGAGCCGTCCCACATGAATGTATCAGATAGACCAGGACTGTCCTCCTATGTGTCCTGCTATGTGTTGTGTGAGGCTGGAGCCCTTTGCAAGAAGTCGACCTGCTGAGAACGGTGTCAGCAGCGCTGCAGGAAGCGGCTGTTGGGACTCGTGCGGGCTCGGAGCCGCGAGCGCCCTGGAGATGCCATCGAGGCTCCCGCGCCGGCCACGTAGGCTGCTGATAATGCGGGTGGATTTACTGGTTCCTTGGTCATACTTGGACGTGTCATCTGCTATAATTCTGAATGATTTAAGTGAGCGGACAGTTTTGGAGGGTGAAATGACTCTAATTTTTAGAGCTGATAGTGTGATTTATCTCGTACCTGTACTGGAAATGCTTTTAGCTCTTTTTTAATGTTTGTACTCTTTGTATTTTAATGCAAGTTACAATTTGTGTAGGCTTTGACTTTGGAAAGAACTACATAATTTCCAATTTGATTTGTTTTTGTCATAAGTCTTACTGGAAGAAGGTGGATATTTATTTCATTGAATGAATCTTGACAAACGGTAAATTATTATTAAACTAATACCTGTCTCACAAGGAACCAACAAAAACAACAACAAAATCCAGTTAATGCTTCTAAAATGCTCTTACAAAAGTGGAATATAAGGCATGAAACTGATCTGCACATATACACTGGCACAGTAGCAAAGGGGATAGAGTAGTTTAGGTGGCCATCAGGCCATGGTGGCCCATTTGCTTTCCTGTCACTTCTGAGCCCATCTCGCAGATACTGAACATTTGTTATAAGTCTTGTTGTATCACTAAATGCCGTCTTCATCAGTATCGTATATCATTTTGGTAGATTTCAAATCTACTAAAAATAAAAAGTATCAGAAGGCCATCAATTTTCCATAGGAAAGAGATAAGTAAGAAGCATCTTAATGTTACAACTGTGAAGATGATGTTAAGGTATGAATTATGCTTATAATTATAGCATAAAGAAGAAATCAGGGAGCTCATCTAAAAGTAGATATCAAGACTCCAAGTGATCCATTTGTTTTATATCGGTGTTTGCAACATCAATAAAAAGAAACAGCCTCTGTTTTAGGCTTTTCTGTTTTAAATTACATCAAAGAATGATCACAGCTGCTATTTATACTTATTACTTTATTACTTATTTGATAATATCTATATATTTAAATAATTCTTCTAAAATGGCTGATTAGCATGGCAATAAACTGTTCAACATCAAAGATGCAGTCAAAGATCCTTGTTATTTGTGCCAAAGTCATGCTTCATTGTAAAAGAAGCAGCAATCACTGCTTTAAGTGGTCTATAATGCAATATAGATAATATATCATAATGCATGCTGTTTCTAGATGGATGTGAAAAGCTACATGGTGTCAATGGGAATCAAATTCAGTGCACATGTTCTCAGTACTGAGTCTTCATGATGTGTAAATGACTGTCTTCAAGGTTGCTGGTTGTGTATCATCACTTTGGATCCTTGCAGAAGTGCATTTCCTTCAAGCAGTTTATCATTTCATTTCGTTATTGCAATTGCTGGGTCTTCACATATCTCATAATGTGGTTACTTATGCTGACTGCTCTGATCACATTTTAAAATTACTCCATACTATACTAGTAATATTGATCTTTAACTGCCTTGTAGCTATGAGCAAGGAATTTATATTTATATTGTATTGGCATGAACCTTTTTTAACCTTTTTCATTGCATCTGTTGGAATATTTTCCTGCAATGTAAGAAATTTTAGGATTTAGCTGGTGTAACAGTTTTCAGATGATGACCAATGCTGAAAAGCCATAAATATTGTTTTTTTGTGATGGTAACTATTAGTAATCACTCCGAATTACTCACACATTTGTTTGGCTCCTCTGAAAAGCTGGATACTTATTAATAATTGTTTACTGAAATTAGTCACTATGTTGTTTTTATCTTGCGAGGAGAGGCTTGCCATTCAGTTTTCATTATAAATATTAATGTGATACTTGCTTCTGCGTTCCTCCCTGCTCAGGACACTTATTAAGAACTAACGAACAATCAAAGTGACTTTTTTCCATCGTGAGTCACTGTTGATTAATGCATTATTTCAAATACTGCTGTAATATCTTAGGCATCGTAATGATGTCTAGTTGAATGGACTAGGCTATTTCTAAAGAGGAGCTTTTTCCTCTAGATTTTTTTGATTCTTATCCAGTTGTTCTAGCTTTTTTTTTTTTTTTTTTTGGCCACCATTGCTCTATTTTTACCCTTGCTGTGCAAGACTTTGTGGCTCTTTCTCTTTCTGTCATTTGGGCTTCAAGTTTTCAAAGGATCTTTCCTCAGTAGCCCTCTCTACCCTACTCTTTAACCACTCTGGCCCATTTAATAAACTTTCTTGTTCTGGACAGTTTCCCTTTTTGCAGTTGAATAAAAGCGTGGTACCTTTTCTCATTATTTTGATAGTTATACAACCAAAAAGATATCTTGTGTTAAAGTGGGTGTTTTTACTGATTAACTCCTGTTTGCCACTAGTTATGACTATATTTAAATGTTGGTTATTTTAAGGGTGAAAGTTTCCAGAACAGCTAATTTGAAAGAACTTTTGAAGTTCATAGTTCAGTTAGTAAAATTTGGTTAAATAATTTGATCTGTTTAAAAATAATTAACCTAGAGCCAGGGAAATAATTTGCTCATCATTCTTCTGTATTCTGTGATGTCTGCGTTAGGGCATTTTCTTGCATGCTTTAAAAGACCAAAAAAAGATTAACTCCGATAGATACAGGAAGAGTATATTCAATTGTGTGTAAATATTTATACAATACGGGCGTATTTGATTTAGATAAATTAATCCTAGTGCTAGAAAAGAAGAACAATTCGTAGGCTCCCCAGAATTATAAGATATCATGTCAGAGCCTGAAGGAGAGGGAGAATGCGCACCTCAAAGCAAAGAGTATTAAATCTCAGAGTTGTAACACACCTAGATAAGATAATAAAACAAAAACAAACAAACAAACAAAAAGCTTCCAGTAACTTCATGGACATAAAATGTAATTTTTAAAACAAAGCCCCTGCTCTGGCACTGAGAGCAGCTTGAATGCAGCCTCTTGGCTGCATCTGCCTTTTGGAACAAGTGGAAGGTAGCAGCCACCTGGAAAAGTGGTGCTGGGGGGGCAGTGGGATATAGGGATATAGTGGAGGGGGAGCGGATGCTGGATGTGGGACTGGACCAGAGGCACTCGGGGGCCTGAATGAAGAGGAGGAATTTGGGGTTCTTGGAGTTTGAGACTCTGTGTTTCCCTGAACGGCAGGTTGGCTTTGCAGCCCTGCCTGGTGTCACCCTAGAGGCAACAGAAGATGTATTTGTCACTGTGTTGTTTTGCTCTTTTTAATTTATATCAGGTTTTTCACTTGCTCTAATGAATGAACTCCAGCTGTTGGATTCCATATGGGAAATGTAGCCGGCATAGCTCTTCCTGACAGGTTGTGCTGCGCTGGGAAAGCTGTGAGTGAATCCGCATGGGAGATGTGCGGATGATGGTGTATCATAAATCAGAGCGGTGTCACCTGTTATTGAGGTGGCAAGGAGAAACAAGAGGGAGGAAAGCTTGCTTGGCAAGCAGAATTCAAGAAATGAACCTTTAATAATATCACTTGAGTCTGTGGTTTTAATTTCAAGGAGTTTTCAATAACTTCAGAAATTCTTTATCTGAGAGTGGGTTGACAGATGTGTTTGGGGGGACAGGGACAGCTTTCAATAGCAGGGACGGAGGAAGAGGAAAAAAGAAATCAAGTAAAAAACCTGTGCCCGTCTGTCATTACTTCTTGTAGCCATAATTAAAGCAGTTACTAGTATGTGTCTATATATATGTATGTATATATCATTTGACAGTCTGTGAAGGTTGAAGAAATAACTAAATGTAATTTTGGAAATCCAGATGGTTTATTTCATGCATGCTTTTTTTCCTTTTATTTCTTTTTCCTTTCTTTTTTCCTCCTTTCTCTTCTCTGGAAAAATGCAGGATTGATTTTTCAGGACGCGTGACTTTTCACACTTTTAAACCCAGAGGGACTGTGAGCAGCACGTAGTTGAATTAGACTTGATTTGGATTTTGGAGTCCTCGTATAAACCTCTGAGTTTCAAGCAAAAGCATCAGGACAGTTTGTGTTGCTTGATATTTTAGGTGAATTTTAGCACAGAGAATCAAAACTCTTGAAAACTTTCCAGTGTATTCTTCAGCAGTTGGAGATTGTTTTCAGGTTTTATGTCCATGCTCTTTTAAGAATTTGAGTTGGTTTCTTTCTGTATCTCGAGCATCTCCTTGAGGAGACCCAGTCTGCTGCTGCTCAATCGCACTCTGCTCTCCAGCCCTGTTCCCCTTTCTATCTACTTCATTCTCACCCAGCTCATTTCACAGTCACCTCAACCAGGTCTGTTTTGTGTGTAAAAAATCTGCAGTGACTCCGTTACCCCCTTTCTTTGCAGTTTAACCTGATGGAGTTGGTTTTCTTACAGTTTACACTCACCCATGTGTACTACAGTACATGAATGTCTTCTAGGCAACTTTTTTGGTACTAATTTTTTTCACGTTTCTTTATTAAATACTGTGTCCTCTGTCAATCCATGCTTATTTATTACTTTGTGAATTCTTGTGTAATTTCAACCTTGATAACAGATGGATTCATAACGCGTTCAATATATATATAACTCCTAATTATCCTATCAGTGGAGAGATGGATGAACTGATGCACAGTTACATTTTTCCCTAAATAGTTCCCTTAGATCAACAACAGTTCTGGTTTAAAAAAAAAAAAAAAAAAAAAGATTAATTCACATGAAGAGTATAATCTAGAGACTGATATGTCTAATTTTTGGAGAGTGAGAAAATCTATTTTCAGCATTCAGTGATGAACAGACAGCAATTGTGAAGGAGAATGAAAACAGTAACCGTGTCTCTTGCTACCAATATTGTTATGATGGTGTAACAAAATTTATCTCCCTATGCATGTTTTCTGATTAAAGATCTTATTTGATTGCTTTAAACTTTTTCTTAATCGCTCACATTTCAAGCGGAAATCTATGCTGATTTGTGCTTGAGGGTAAATTTTTTTTGAAAGCTTGAACAACAATAGTCCAACTGAGTAGTTCAGTTGTTTCTGTATATAGAAATATAGGGCAAAACCACTATTGCCATGAAAAATTAAAGTCTGCGTTGATTTAGACAAAATATGACAGTTTGAAATAATGTGTATAAACAGATTTCTTTGAACTCTTGAGGCTTATTTTCATTAATGATCTAATGATGTTGGTTAGAAGGATGTGATGATATAAATACTCTGGAATTCTTATCCATGATGACACCTCCAGAATGAGAGATTGTTTTCTTTACCTAGCTGTTGACTATTTTTGTTCAGGCTTTGGACCTGCAAAATGTTTGGTACTTTTTGTCATCTATTTAACTTTCAAAAGTGTTCAAAGAGTTGCAAAAGGGCCATCTATTTTCATGTGGTAAATGCTCCTTAATTTTAGCTGGCACCGTTATTCGATACATCCTACATCCACACATAGCTGTGATCCTTATTTATTTGATAGAAATCATGCTTTGATAGAAATGCAAGCCCTTGCAAATGCAGTTGATTAAATCAGTTTTGTTTTTTAAATCTCTTGAGAGATTTTAGAGCTCTTAAATTCTCTTGTACAATTTTAAATAAATTTTCACCTTAAAAGTCCATGGATTCCTTCTGTGTTGGCTCCCAAATGGTCCATAGCTGCCAGAAGAGAATTAATTGATATTTCCTTTGAGTCTTGATGTGCCATGGAAGACTTATTAGAGGCCAAAGGCTGGATCTGGTCATGCCTTTATCTAGCACATTGGCACCCAACCGTCAGGCTCGGGAAAGATTCTTCCCAATGGGAATGTTCTTGTGACGCGTGGATGGCTGATATTGATGGACATTGATCTGAGTTACCGTAAACCAGGGGTTTTCCCAGGGTGTTTAAGAAGTCATTTTGGCGAAAGAGTTTGAAAGTGAAACTCTGGGAATTCTGATTTCTGGACTTTTTTTTGTGAACATAATGTAAATATTTGTTCTCTGAATAGTGCAATATTATTTCTATTTAAGTTTATTTCGACAATAAGCAACATGTCATGCTTCTATATTGAGCGTTATTTTAAAGAAAACCAGATTTTTTTTTTTTTGGCCAGCTAGTATTCATACAGAAATGATTCCTTCACACCTTTCAACTTTTAATGAAAAATAGAATTATTTATCATAAAGACATATATAATTAGTCATACAGTGTATGGCATACTGCTCTTATAAAGCTTGTTTCTAACTTGCTCATTTTCTTCTGCCTTTATGTGTTATATTTTTCATTTCTGTAGTACTGGGCAGTCTGGCAGGAAAAATCTAAATCTTTAAAAAAAGATTTGGAAGAGTTTCTGGACCTTTAGTGGATGCATTGTATGATGCTAAAATTAAAGAAACATTCTGCATGCTTAAATGCTGTCTGCGTAATAGAAAAAAAAAGTCCATTATGATCTGCATTTGCTTTATTTATTTATTTTCTTCCCCCTGGCAACTATGCAAGCAAGAAGTAAGGTAAAGGTCCCTCAGCCATAGATTTAATCTTTCTTCAGTTCAAAGCTTTGTAAATAAAAGCAGCCATCTGTACAGGACAGCTGTTGAAATCCCTCTCTTGTAAGCACTGTAGTGGTGCCAAAGTGAAGCTCCTTGCCCTAATATCATCATGCCCTCATTAAAAATAAGCAGCCCAAACCCGTTCGATGTTATCCTTCAAATCCATTACACGACGCTGTAATTCCTGTTGTAACAGTGTTGGTCTGGGGTGGTTAGGGATGGAGAGCCTCAGCGGATGGGCTTGATTGAATTTGCAACCTGTGTATGTTCAAAAGGAACTTGACTGGAATCAACTTTGTGAATATTATTTCTATCAGTTAAGTAGTTCAAAGCAGCAAAGCGTTTCTTCAATCCATGGATGAATCAGAGTTACATGCTTCAAGTTAATGCTTTTTGGTCTATATGATACTTTTTTTTCCTCAACCTATGCAATTTAAGCTGAAAAAATGAGAAAAAAAGAAAAACAGTATATGCACAGATGCAAGTGAGATGCAAGTGTTTTGATGAAAGAATAGTATCTATTTAAGAAATTAGTTGAACAAAGCTCTGTCCAGGTATCATAAAAAGCATGTGTGCATATATATATATATATATATATACACATGTTTGACTGATATTCATTTTGAAGGCATGAGGATAAGGATTATCTTCATCTAAGAATCTTTATTTGCTTAAAGACACAAATGTTAAAGTACCAAAGAGGGGGAAAAAAAAAAGTGAGGACTATCCATGTGATTGCCTGTTTCTGAGTGCTGTCCTCCTTCCTTTTCAGTAGAATTCACACAGTCTCATGGATCCCTCTATTTGAAATCAATTTCAGATGTCAAGAAAAATGTTAAAAGATGTTGGCACAGGTTGTCACAGATCAGACTTGGATGTCTTGGATCTCTTGAACTGTGAGCAGACAGAGTGCATATCGCCCTGAATTTTCAGATTGCTTGGGCTGTTGTATTTAACTTTAAGCTGAATGCAATTGCTGTCTTACAGGGAAGGACTTGATAATATTTGCTGAAACTTCTCTTAAATGTTTAAAGGTGCATTTCTGTGTCTGCCGAGCACGAATGCTTTGGGTTTGCTGTACTCTCTCCTCTTGGCTGATGGCCACTAAAAGAGAACTTTGAGAGCAAACGCAGAGCGAGTGAGGCATGCCCCTGTTGCGGTGATAATATCAACTTGACAAATGTATTCCGAATTTTGCCTGCAGCCATTAAAATGGAAAGCAAAGTCAGAAGTGTTTTATGTAAGGGTGTTTTTGTGTATGTGTGTGTGTGTTTTTTCTTTTTTTTATATTGCTTGTACCAGCTCATATTATACTGATTTTTCTCAGAGGAAAACATAATTTTTATAAAGCGCTTGCCCTGTTGACTCCTAGTAGAACAATATATTGCAATCCATCATCGTGTTATTGTTACTGCTTCTTTGTTTTACTTGCTGTCACTGGACTTCTCTTGTGTTTTCTCTTAAGCTGATATATAGTAAAGGCTAAAAGTAGGTGTTAACATCAATGCTCTGCTTATTAGTAGAACTCTTTCCCTATACTTAGGGGAGATTGCTGCTGTTACGCTGACTTACATCTGCAGTTTTCATGATTTTGTTGTATCCCCAGGAAGTCAAATTTATTTTCTTTTGTGTATCATGTCTTTTATTTAAAAAAAGTTGTATTTGAGATGTTATAATTACGAGGTAGAATGATGGAAATCATTAGCTTTTGTTCAGATGTGACGTGCTGACAAGAAGCACAGAGCTTCTTAGAAGCATTAAGCGTCTTAGAGATTTAATGCATGTTACTTCCAGTTAAAACTTATTATTTTTGTTTTGATGCTGCTGAATTGGCCTTTGTCCAATAAATATATCCTGTAACCATGGAACATGCTAATTTAATGCGTTTCCACAGGAGAACAGTGTCAAAATAAGCACTTGTTGAATATTGCTAAACAAACAGAAAAACAACCAATTTGCTTCCTAATGAGGCAATAATAACGAGGCAGCATTTCAGTCTGTTTGCTTTAAGTCAGGCAGAGGTTTCTGCCCAAGTCCCTCTTTTGAAAGATCTGCTCCCTGAACAGGCCCTTTGAATCTGTGGTAATGAAAGACATTTCCAAAAGCTGCATCAATGAAAGCTCTGTTGGTGAAAATTATATGAATAAGAGTGTTTATGTAATAGCCTTTAAGCTAATAAGCATAGGATATTTAGGATATAGAGTAGAAAGGTAAATTTCTAGATCCAACTGATCTCTCTCTGTTTTATTTTTTCTATTTGGATGATTTTTATATTATGATTTTTAATTCAAATAGGTATGAAATGTTGGTTTTTTTCGTTGTGTGTTATAAGACAAAGTAAAGGAAGGGAAGTGCCCAGAGGCTGCCGACTGGTGTCACTTTCATTTCTACTGTCCCAGAATCTGTGTGTTCTGCCTCACAATTAGAACGTGTAAAATGAGCTTTCTTTGCAATAAATAATGCATCAAAGCAGTAGTATGGGACTACAGCACTGATTGTATTGCAGTTCAGTGGAATCCTGCAGCTATTAAGCTCAGAATATGAAAAACTGCTTTTCCTTTCCCTTTTAAATGCCCCTTTGAGACTTCTAGAAAGCATTTTCCAGGTATTTCCATAGGACTATGGTTCTTTAATTTGTTTGTACAGATTTGTTCTTCGTTGTTAAAAGCAGAACATCGCCATACCTATTTCAGATAATATATTTCAGATATTTCAGATTTCAGAATGGTTTCATTGTAAAGTTTTGCGTTGTAAAAACAAATATTGTGCATGGTTCTGATTCAGTCCTATGTCTAACTATTAGAGGAAGGACAGAGTCAGAAAAGGGGGGGCAACGAGCGCTCTCTGAGGCCAGGGAACCCGCTTGGCCTTTCAGCCAGGTTGGCAGTAGACATCCAGTGAACCTTGTTATATTTCCCTGGGATTTTGACATTGTCCCACCGATTGTTTTGCTAAAAGGAGTTAGTGCTCATGTTGCACAAAGAACTGTTCTTTTCTTAAAACCAACTTAATTACATTCTTTGCGGTGACTGGCAACTCTATTTCCTCTGTGGGGGAAAGAATAATATGCTTTATCTGCGTAAGGAGGCACTTCGATGCTCTCTCCTGCTCCCTTTGGCCGGCAATTTCCCTTTTTGGGGAAAAGCATTTCTGCTCTCGACATTTCCCTCCGCTGCAGCGCGGTGCAAGTCACCTCAACCGGCACTGCCCTGTGCCTGGTCCTGGGCCCTGCATTTCCTCCTTTCTCCCACAGATCTTAATAAATTTTTAACAGCTTCTATGCCCTACACCAATAAGGCAGGAATAAACTTTCTCCAAGTGAATGTTCTTTATTTAGTTTTTCAGCCAGTTATGGCTCTTCCTGGCTTTGACTCTCCCGACTTGCCCTTGGGCAGCATGGCTCTGCATGCAGCGTTCTCATAGTTCTCTTTGGATATTTTTTTCTTCTGTTTTTTTTTTAATAAGGTAACTGGGGTTGCAGGAAATTCTAATAAACTTGTCAACTGCTTTAGGCCAAACTCAGTTTTGTAATTTTCTGTTTTATGCACATATATATTCCATAAATACAAATTCTGTTTTATGCACACCTGTGTGTATGTGTATATATATATAGATATATATAAAAAATATATATAAAAACATATATATATACTTGGGTGTATAAGTGCTAGATCTTAGAATACTTTTTAATCCTGAGTCATTTCCCTTATTACTGCGTGTGATTCAGTGAATGCAAATCCCTAAAGCTGATCTATAACCAAAATCTTACTTGTATTGCCTTTAAAAATTTTAAGCACACGAACTGTAGTGTGTAATGCATTTTAGTAGAGAAGTCATTACCAACTATTCTTTTGATCACCTAGTAGTATGTTTAGATAGAGGTACTGCATACTGAACGGAGCAATATAATACTTTAGGAAAAATAAACGTAAAGATCATGTGCAATAATTCATGGCACTTCTGCATATTTTTCAGAATATAATGTAGTAGATCTGTGTGCAGAGCAATCTGCTTATAATAGCTTCAGGCATTGACATTAGAAAAGGGGGAGAAAAACTTCTCAAACCTTGATAAAAAATATGACATCATTTTCCAAACAGCATTTAAATTCCCCCTCTGCCTAAATAGAGTTTAACTCTCTCTGACTTGAAACTGTAAATCTTTTATTTTTCCTTTATATATCTTTTTGATGCGTGTCATTCATCAACATTAGCAGGAACAGTAAGTGCATTGATCTATTACTACACTTGGCAAGTTGAATAACATTTTATGTAAGAAGTATTGATTTATAAAATGCAGTACATGTAATTAACGTTAGAACTGTCAAAAGTTAAAACAGTATTAACTTGCTTTTTATTTATAGCCCAAAGAAATATTAAATAAAACACCCAGATTAATAAAATGCTCTTTCTGGCCTTCAGATATGTCAAGCTGAGTTATGCTTTCAAGAACAGTGATGTGTTTCGTCCAACTCCTGACAAGAGGAAATTATATGTTTAGTCAGAATTGTTGAAAATAATTCTATAGTCTCAATGTACGTGTATTATCCCCGAGGTGCTGAAGAATTCCACTTGGCTAGTTCTGAGCAGGGTTAGTGTAAAAGACAGAAATAAGTGATGATACTAGAGAGAATTAAGGTAGCCAATGTATGTCAGGGCTTCAGCAGAGTTTTCCTTGGGCCTTTAATTAATGCCTGCTCTTCTGCCTGAAAAATATCCCGAGTTGTCTGTCCGTGTTTGCGAGCGGCTCCGTTTGTCTCCACAAATTAGACAGGGAGATGCAGCGCTTGCTTTGAGGGTCCCTCCGTGCTCCTCGTACTGACTCGAGCGCTAACCCGGCCCCTTCCAGAGTTCACTTCCGAGTTGTTTAAGACTTTGCTTGTGATGGGAGTATTTCCATTGAGACCGGTGATTTTTGGATTGTGGTTTAATTGCGTTTGGGTCCCAATTTAGCACTATGTAAGCATGTGAATAACTCACTCACTGAATCCATCTCACTTCAGTATAGTGTATGATTGTCTGCTTATGCATCTTCTACCAAGGGCAAACCCCGAAAAGCACCTTTGCCTTAAAAATACATTTATAATTTTCTTAAAAGAATGTTTAGGAATTCCAGGAATGGTCCAACTGCAAAACCGCGGTGATGTCTGGAGGCAGCCCTTATCTCGCAGGGATCGGCGCTTCTCTTCTGGGCAAGATGTAGAAGCTGAGGCCGTAGGTTCTCCGTCCTTCAGACATGGTCATAGATGGGTGACACTGGACTGCTCTGTTGGTGTGTCTTCCTGTAACTGTTTGAGATATTGTCCGCTCTTATTGGGCTGGTTATGACTTTTTGGTTAAATGTCAGTGTTTTATAGACATAAAGTTGCTCCTCACTAAATAGCAGCTGCTGAAGCGCATCAGAAAATGTGTATCTTATTGCTGAAAACATTCTTTTCTGGGTTTTGATGATTCCTTTGTACTCTTAAGCTATTTAAAGTATTTGGTATATAATATTTGTACTTAGGTGCTTTCCTGCCCTTTCGCTCAACTTGCAGCACTTGATGGGAACATAGAGCTTATGGGAGCTTCGTAACTTCCAGGGACACTTCAATTCCACTTTTTTTTTAGGGGGGACTGTGAGAGCTGTGATTTGAATCCTGACTAATGAATCATCCTGTTTCTTATCGCAACTTCAGATTGCACACCAAATCCATGCAAAATACTTCTGAATATTAAGTCTTTCTAGATACATGCCTCAACTTAACCTTTGTGCTCTTCATTACTGTTTGACTCGGAAGAATGTGGCCATGCCACTTTTTTAAACTACTGCAAAAAAACAGTGATTTCTTTAAGAAGATGGTTTAGAAAAGTAGATATAAAAATGATTGATACTATTTCATAGTATCTGGTTTTTAATTAGGCTTATTTATCCAAATACTGAAAGAAGACACTGTTGTTTATCAACCAGCTCCTGGGATGCTGAGGTGCAAGGAGAATGTGTCACTAGTTTTGAGCTTAGCTCTTGAAATGTTTTCCTTCTGGTACTGCCTTATTGTGGCAAACTCTAAAAAAATCTTTTTGTGCTTTTTTTGTACTCATCCTTTCAGTTCAGTTTCAACATTTTCTATTAAAATATTGCAAGTCTCAAGAAAGTGTCTCAAAAGAAAAAAAGTCTT
Organism: Crypturellus undulatus; assembly: GCA_013389825.1. Lineage (NCBI taxonomy): Eukaryota > Metazoa > Chordata > Aves > Tinamiformes > Tinamidae > Crypturellus > Crypturellus undulatus. The sequence continues at coordinate 16,077 of VWPW01021792.1, forward strand.
TCTCAAGAAATCTGCAGTGATTAAAAGGATGTTTGTTTAAACAGATGACTCAGTGTTAGGGAGTCAATTTTATGAATTCAAAGAATTGGTTACGTGTAAGGTTTTTTAGGTAGCCAGGGAGGAATAAGATTTTCTTTTTCATCACAAAAAGAACACCTTTTTTCCTTGTATCTGTATATTATGCTGAAACACTTTTGTAGTTTCATCCTAATTTGTTGGAAAAAGCAGGAGAAGGCAAAAAGGCACAACAGGAAATTTCTGAGCTTTAAAACAAGACAGAGAGGGTGGAAATAGGCAGACAGGTGTTCCTACCGCACTCCGTCCCCTGGCGCCTACAATCTTAGAATCACGTAAGCTGCCAAGGGAATGAATGAATGTTTGTTCTTTTAAACGATGCTGCGTACTAGTCAAGATTTAGGCAAATGTTTATTCTGTTTACATCAGGAAACGAGAAACTCAGAGGCAAAATAGAATTTGCAATGCTATTTAGGTAATTCTGAAATACAGAATTGATGTTTCATGCTTAAGAAAAATAATTTTTAATTAATCTACTTAACTATCAATAGGAGATGCTTGTTTTTGCCACTGGGGATTCCTGTTCTACTGAACTGTTGAAAGCTACTCATAACTCTGCATTACAGAATGTTTTAGTTTGTCTCATGGGATTGCATGCAAACAGATATATAATCTTAAATTCAATATTTATTCCATCCAAATCAAACAGAGGTTTGTCAGTTAGTCAACAACCAATTAACCAATTGTTGCTTGGATTATCTCATTTAAGAGGAAATAAAGGTTAACTCTTATGTAGTCTTACAGTGACTATATATATGTAAGAGCGATAAATGTCATTATCCTGGAAATATATAGGTTTCCTCCCAAAACTTAGTTTTAAAACAAGTTTATTCCATCCCCAATTAAACCTCTTACAAATGCCTATCAATCAAACTTAACTGATACTGTAGTTGCGTTCAGAGATTATACTGGAGTTATTCAGCAAGCAAGTTATTTTTCCTATCTAGGAGAGGACAAAAATGGGTAATGCAGACTCATTTCCTTGATTTATACTTAGGAAGCAGAGGATGAGCAGGAGTGATTTAAATACAGTTGTTTCAGTATTACTCCAATATGAAATCAGATATTGTCTTTGATAAAAGTTTAGCAAATTCATTTTAGGAGAGTGTTTTATACTTCTGTGTGAAAGCACTGAATTGTGGCAGTATTTTTGAAAAATAACCTGGTATATTGATGGAATATTTACTATGATGAAATCTAGGCTTAGTATGAGGTAGTAAAACACTGTTTTAATTTAACTGATATATATGTAGTGATTTATCTCATACACCCCAGATAACCTGAATCTCAAATATCCAATATTTGAACAAAATAACCTTGTGAATCCATACAGTTAAAGTAACTCAGTGCCCTAATATATGTTCATATTGTTGACAGCCTATGAATAGATCATACAGTCACTTTCCCAGCCTTTTAAAAGGTTTGAATTCTAAAGGAGTTTGAGATGCATACTTCCTAGTATGTACCCCAAGATTTACAATGTCATTTTTTTCAAATTCTTATGCCATAAGAGCTACCGAAGCTCACTTTCATGTGCTCTCTTGAGAGCTAGAACATGTATGTATACATGTCAGGAATTAAGATGGAAAGTCCCTTTTGGAAAGGGAAAGAGGAAAAACTTATTGCGTATCCCAGTCAGGACTGAGAAGCCAATGGTCCTGATTCCCCAGAAGGCTGCAGTTATCGGCGCTCAATCAGTGCAGAGCAGCTCAAACTCGAAGGTAGGTGCATCCGCCTGTGAATGTCACCGCTGAATTTTAATCTGTTTTTGATGGGATTCTGCTCCCCGTAGTTGCACTTACATTATGCACTTCCTTTGGATCCCTGAAAGTATTCTTCCTGCCTTGAGTCTAGCTTTCCTGAGTCTAGTCTCCTTTTGAATTTAACTATAATTTTGTACTATGTATTCAATCCTCGAGATAGTCTTTTAAAATACTTGCTTTGTATCAATTATCTTTACCTGAAGATGGCTCACATCTATTTTCTAGCAAACAATAAGTGCAGAAGCAGTTTGATGTCATTGCTCTTCTTGTGGTCTTGTCATTCAGCCTCAGTACATACTTTATACAGTCTTATTTTCCTGGAAAATACCTCCTGGATACCCTGTTCTTTCCTTTTCAGCATTAGCTGATTATAACTTCAGACATGTGAAAGAGAGTTGATATGCATTATGGTTTCACTACAAATGCATAAAATGAAATCAGTGTAGGTGTATTTTTTATAACAGCTATATTTTTGTTTGGGTTTATTGAAAATTATATTCTAGTCAAACTTTTTTCTTAGTTTTCCTAACAAATAAGCAACGGAAGGAAAAAAAATGGTTGCATGATATTTTATTAGTGATTGAGATGTATTTGCTCTGGCCTGAGCTGATCTATGAGCAGGTTAATGTACTTCTAATATTCCTAATTGCCCCACCTGAATATGTACTAGAGATATGTAATAGATGTGAGAATTTCTTGGTCTGTTCAGGATACTCATTATTCTTCCTCTTAATGTCCTCGCGATTTTAGACACTGATTCTTCTCAAGTTATTAAAACCTCATTTTAGCTGCAACTGTTTTCTTAGTAGAATACAAGTGTTCAAGATGAAATTACATCTTTAATAAAATACGTTTTGTGTGAGGGCTTTTGTTTTTTAGAGCAGCCTGTAGGAAATGAAATTTCTGTTTAATTTAACTTGCATTTAGGAGTTGACAAAAGTAAGCTCATGTAAGGCTAAGACTTTTTAGCCAGAATGTCACATGAGTGTTTTGGTGTTGATGTGTTTGAGGTCCTCGCCATGGCTCTCCAGTTTCTGAGGCTGTGTTTGTTCATGCTGCCCTTATGTGATTAAATTCCCTGAGTTAACTACTGAATGACCGCACTAAATGGTTTTTAATTCCCATCCTAGTCAATATAAGGCTAAATAGTCAGACCGCATCCTCTTGTGGCTTTGGTTTGCAAATTTGAGCCCAAACAAGACTCTCAGGGAGAATAAAGTATAGGAGAGCTCTCTGCTTTTCTGTGGAGGACCTGTTTGCTAGGGCTGCGGTGAAGCTCAAAAGAGATGAGCTGCACGGAGCACTATTTTTATGTAAAAATGTCAGCATCAATCCAAAGAAAAGTGTATGTGCAATGCTGAATTAGATCCTGGAACTGTATTTTGAGATAAAATCCATTTAAACTCTGTATGTACCAAGGAGAGAAAACAGGCTACCCTGGCAGTATAATCTAAGCCTTGTAGTTTAGTGCTGTGCAACCAGGAGCCAGACAGGTTATGAAGCAGGAATCCAGACGTGAGACATGGTTACTCGGTAATTCTTTAAGATAATTTTGGCATATTATCTCCTGTGGTTTTTTTGGATTTCCATAGAAACAAATCTACGCCATCCTCTAAGGATACTAGTCAGATGTCAGAGCCTTTGGTATGCCAACACGATGAAAACTTGCAGACTCTGTGTTGTAACAGGGAGACACCTCCTCCACCACAGACAAAAATCTCCCTTTTTTAATCAGCCTAGCTAGAAAGCAAAGGGTATTCAGAAGAAAGTAATATTGTACAGCACAAAGGGATGTTTTTCTCTGTAGTGCCAAGAGTCTTGTAATACAACATCTTATTGCTCCTGGTTGTAGGGCTGGAAGAGGCTTTCTTTTCTTTTTTTTTTCCCCCTCGATCCTTCAAGGACATAAAAGTTGAGATGTTCTTCTTGCTTCTAAAGCCTTGATTGGCCTTAGGTGGCCTTAGATCTCAGCCCTCAGGGAGACTTTTCCTTACTTAACTAGCAAAGTCCGAGTATCTCTCACGTGTTGGATGACCCACTTGTATCTGCTCCTCCTGCTGCAAACCAGTTCTCCTTTTCCACAGTTTTCCTCCTGAGATGACTCTTCTTTTTCTGCCAATCTCGCTGTTTCCCTGAAGGGCTCTGGATCAACCAAATGAGTCCCTGGTGATCCAGTTGAAAATTCTGCTTCCATTAAATTTAAATCCTCTGTCTGAGGCACGAGCAGTAGGATACTGTAGAGATGCCAAAGTCATCAAAGCTTTTTTTTGCTATCCCTTTATGAATACTTTATTTTCACTTTTTTTAAAAAAATCAGAACATTATCATTTTATTTCTGTGAAATGAATGAATATTCACTGAGCTCTGATTACATAATTCAATCCGATAAATGGACAGTAGGCACTGTTTGGGAAATATCAAGAATAAAAGATAAACTTCAAGGGGTTGAGTAAATCATCCGGAGAAGCAGGTTAATTTATAAAGTATTTTCTATTCTTTACAAAAATATTCTTTGTAGACGTATTTAACTTGAGCTTCTAATAGGTCGGCGTTGAGTTTTGAGAGCCGTTTTCATACAATACCGGCCTGATTGAGGGTCTGGGGTGAGCGCGGCAGGTCGCAGCCTCGTGGGCTCCCATCCATGGGATGTGGAAGGGGCGACGGGAGCCTTGTGGCCAGCAGCCTCTTTCTCTTCTGAATCATTTGCTCTTGTAAAGAGATGCACTAAAAGGGTAAACGGGTAATTGTGATGAAATCATGGTGGCTGTTGTGCTGTTTGAGCTCTGAAATAACTCACTGAAAAAGAGGGTCAACATATTGCTTGGGTACAGATTTATAATGCAGATATCTGTTTCCTCACAGAGGAATCTCGCTGAACCGCAAACAGATTTCTTGAGAAAACAACAGTTTATTGAGCTCATTTTTGAGCCGCTTTATACTAGTGGACAAAGGATGTTGTTTTGCAGAGACTGGTGCCAATCCTACTTTATCCTTGGTCTGGAGACAGACTCCTCTGGAACCCCTTCTCCTAAACAACATCAGCAGAGCTCTCTGCCCCTGACTTCAGGTTCACAGGAGAGTTTGACTCCTTTAAGTAACCTTGCAAGGGTACAACTATAAAGACCATCTCCGAGCTCATTTATGAGTTCCAGAAATACACATGAAGCCAATGGAAATTTTTAACATTTCCTTCCTTCATTAGAACTCTAAGCTCTTTAGAGATTAAAACATGCCTGGACATGTTGCAATAATGGTTATATTCTGTATACAATTTTGAGAACATCTGTTTTAAAAAAAAAAAACTATATATTGTGCCAACACTGACCCTTACTTAAATGTTTAGTTTATAAAGTTTTACAGTGTTGGCTGATTTCTTAAGAGAACATGAGAATTGACAGGAAGCTCCTCAGAATATTCAGTTATTTGAAAAGAAAAACATCCAAATTTTGTAAAATATCTCACATCTGTAATATATGGAGAGGCAAACACTATCTCTCTGGCTAGACTAGGAATATGCCCTTTTGGAGCTGTTTCTGCTTTCCAAGATCTGTAGCAACCATTCAGCACTTTGAAAAATAAAATGTTCAAAATGCTGTAAGTTACAATGGGAAAAAATTTCGTTTTGATTTATTTTGCTAGGTGAATTACAGTCAGATTTTATGTAAAATAGCCTATATTTATTGCCCTAAGAGGTTGTGTCTTTTTTCCTGCAGAAATTATTATAACTTTCTAAAGTTAAATGCTAAGAAGAGAGACAATTTATCGGTACAAGCCATTAAATGTATGTGCAGCTGATGCTCTGCCTTACTTGGGGATCAAACGGGTTATAAATCTTCCTAATTATTTTTCTCCAAGCAAGAAACACAAATCCGTAGTTCCCTCGGATCCCGGAGACGGAGCAAGCAGCTTGGTGACAGCCGCCCCGCGACTCCTTGACCACAGTGAGCTCGAGCGCAGCTGCTACCCGGCTTGGGGACACGTGGGCACGCGGGTGCCAGCTCCGGGGGCAAGGGATGAGCAACAAGTTGACATCCTTGGTCCCAATCCTCAGAGGGACCTGGGACACCTCCGAAACCACCACCTCCCCTTGCTCAGAACCTTCTGACTCTCCCCTCTTTGAAGATTATGGCACACAACTTGTGGATTCAGAACACTCAGACAGCCTTAAACAGAGAATGAGGTCATTTCCTCATAAAATGTAAAAGATAGCTTAAAATCTTCCAATAACAAGTATAAAAATACCTGAGCTTAATCTAAAACAAGTTTTGAACGGAAGATTAGCAATTTAGCAGAAAGGTTAGTTGCCCTAGGAAATTCAGCTGTCTGAAAAGCAGAGTGCGGTAATAAAATGTCCCACTCAGCTGATTGCTGCCTTCACACTGAGATTTCGATTCTGCGCTTGCCTGGGCTCCCGCCTGATGGATGGTGCTGATTATGATGGCTCAATAAACGCCGCTGGTGCTTCACCCAGGATGGGGTGAATGATTTGTACGCTGGTGGCATGCCTTGTTGGCTTTTGTTTTTCCTTCTTTGTTTTTAATTATTGTTCGTGGTGATGAAATACATTACCGTCACCAAATGCCCCTGCGTAGAGAGAATGTAAAATTTTATTTGCAACAATATGTAATACCAAGTTGTCATTTTGACAAGTTGAAAAATACCATTTTCATATAGGAAAATGAAATACAGACCCTAGGAACAGAATGAGTATGTACAGTCCATTTCAATATTTTATTAATTGATATTTTTCTATATTTTACTCAATGTTGTCAATATGGCAATAACTATTACAGAAAAACCTCTGTGTGTTACAGTTAAGTACTGTTACTGCAAATATATCAAGGAGTAAATCACGTGTTAGGCTGGGTTATAAGATTCAGGGAGCTCAGTTCCAATATTATCTTTTACTTTGGGTTTCTAAGCATGCTCTGGGGCTGCAGATCCTTCATGAACTTTCTTATACATGTGAATCGCCATGAGACAACCCTTCGAGTGAATTTAGGCTTCCAAGGGATGGGAAACTCCAGTGTTACACAAGATACTTCATGATTACATAGCACATAAATGACTAAATAGCCAAGTGTTTCCTGCTGTGCGTATGTACCTTCTTGGCACATGTGTGTGAGCGACTTACGCTGGCAATTGCCAGTGATGGTATCAAGCCCAAGAGATACTGCAATCTCTCCTTTGCTTAATTCCTCACAACATCCTCATAACTGTAGAATTTTTATTTCCTTTTAGTGGCCCTGCTCTCGCCTTTCATGTGTTTTTATTCATATCTTCCCTTTTGTGATCTTGAGCTTAGTCCATCTTCCAGTTTTCTGTGACCGTCGCTGGTTGTGTGGTCAAATCGGTCCTGTCCCCTTACCCATGACTTCCTATTCCAAATGACTTGACTTCTTACTGACTCTTTATTTCAAACAGTGTTTGAAACGATCTTTCTGGTTAACAGAATTTTGGTGACTGGTTTCTAAGTAATTTGAGTGGGCTGTTTGCTTGCTATGGGCCAAATCCCTTTCCGGTTGATGTCAGTGAGAGTGTGACTGGGCACAGAATGATTCATAATCCGGGAGGGGAATTTTTTGCCCCCGATGGAAAAAGCCCCGTCCTTTATGGTTCTATTCACAGCCTCGCCCCGTAATTTTGCTCCTTGGAGAATTCCAAGCACTTGTGGTCTGCCAGGAGGGTGAGAGTTTGAAGTTGTACATGACCCTTGAATATTATTAAAATACTTCAATTCAAAATCTGTAATTGGTTTCAGGTAATATTGTTTAATGCATTTTGATTTGCAATAATATGGAAAAAAACATACACATCTTGTGACTTTTTTTTGTTGAGGTGTTTTTTCTAAACTATTTTTTCTATCAACATTTTTCATTTACCCAGAGACTTTTCCTGCTGTGATAATCATTTCTATCCAAGATTACTCTGCTGCTTTATTTAATTTTTTTTTGAGTGAATTTAATCCTTGTGAAAGGAGAAGGGGGGAAAAAGGGATATCAGAGCAGGCATTTCTTTTTTTTTCTTCTAAATAAGCATTAGGGCCTGAAGGTTTCAAGTTTTTTTTTCTTTTTTTATTATTATTATTTCTGAACTCTGTTTCTGAAGACAAAACTTAGTTCTAAATATAGCGGTGTTAACCTTAAGAGCTAGGACATGCTGTCCTTGTTTTACATTGGCCATTTTGAGAATAAATGAGTTAAATATCACGGGCATGAAATTTATTATTGCTCATTTAAATAACTTTTAAAACAATTTTCTCTTTCAGACGATGTTGCTCCGTACTTCAAGACGGAACCAGGCTTGCCCCAGATACACTTGGAAGGAAATCGCCTTGTGCTGACATGCCTCGCTGAAGGCAGCTGGCCCTTGGAATTTAAGTGGTTACACAATGACAGCGAAATAACCAACTATTCCACTGAATATAAGTAAATACAAGCCGTATTATAGCCTTCTTTAAGTATAATTGAACAAGGAGGGAGAAGACTTAACCTTTTTTAGACACTGATGCATTGACAATTTTTTATTATGAATGTTAATAGTAAATGGAGAACATCTGGGAGTATCTGCTTTGCAAAAGTTTGTTTTTAAGACTTCAAAACTGAGGTTGTAATGCAGAAGCTTTAAAGTAACATNGAGGGAGAATACTTAACCCTTTTTAGATACTGATGCATTGACAATTTTTTTTATTGTGAACGTTAATAGTAAATGGAGAACATCTAGGAGAATCTCCTTTGCAAAAGTTTGTTTTTAAGACTTCNCTTGGAAGGAAATCGCCTTGTGCTGACATGCCTCGCTGAAGGCAGCTGGCCCTTGGAATTTAAGTGGTTACACAATGACAGCGAAATAACCAACTATTCCACTGAATATAAGTAAATACAAGCCGTATTATAGCCTTCTTTAAGTATAATTGAACAAGGAGGGAGAAGACTTAACCTTTTTTAGACACTGATGCATTGACAATTTTTTATTATGAATGTTAATAGTAAATGGAGAACATCTGGGAGTATCTGCTTTGCAAAAGTTTGTTTTTAAGACTTCAAAACTGAGGTTGTAATGCAGAAGCTTTAAAGTAACATCAATCCTTTTTCTCATGGGAAGATTTGATTTATTTTCTTTTATTTATTTTTAATCAATCATACTTGCCAAGGTTTTCCTGTTCAGAAGGAAAAGAGAAGGGAATTTCTCTCACTTTAATGTATATTTGTCTGGTAATCTAGGTACCTTGTTTCTTCACCACTGCAGTGCCTTGAAAACAGCAAACACTAGATAGATATTTTGTCTGACTTACTACTTATCCTTACAGAGAACTATCCTCAATGGAAGTTTTCTTTTCAATAGGTAGATGTAGAAATAAAAGAATGGGTTTCACATCTGGGAGCATAAAAATTAATCTTGCAATTTAACAAACTGTTCTGTAGATCTGTGTAGTTTGTTCCCGGGACTTCATTCACCCCGCTGTGTTCCTCAAGACTTCCCATCAGCAAATGAAGAAACGTGCTAATCAGAGCTAGGTTTTTGCTGATCGGTAGCAGATGGCCAGACGTACAAGTATTGAATGACCAAGTTTCATTTGCCTTTTCCTTAGTGGGGACCTTAGCTATGTTTCCCTATACAGTTGCCAATTTCCATAAACCATATAGAAATTTAATATCTATGCAAATTCTGCACTTCTCAAGTTCTGTTGAAATCTCTTGGTGAATTCAGAAGTTAAGGGGTGTGTGTACGTGGTAGACCCTTTGCAAAACACTTCTATTCTTAGTGAATGAGGGTAAATAGTACGTTTTGGTAATAACTGCATTGCTTAAGGCAGTGAAAAATTGTGCATCATCATTGTGGACAGAAGTTTTAGTATAGGTGGGTAGGTAAATTTGTAGGTAATTATGTGCATTACTATGATATCCGAGCACATCCAGTTTAAAATCAAGAGCAAAATTTAAGTCTCTACTAGATATTAGGCCTTCCTGAGATTTTTTCCCTTTGAGAGAACAAATGCTTCTAAGAGTTGCTCTCACTATTAATGTACGAAATATTACATTACTAATTCTATCAAAATGCTTCTTCATATAGAACTGACAATACGGTCTAACAAGGTCATCCATAATTGATTTCCTCCAAGATTTTGAAAGGGTTATTTAACACTAGCAATCTTGTCCATATTTATTTATGTTTCTAGAGGAGTAGAAATAGTCCTTTAAATACCAGGTGTTTTAAAAACCCTTTCAGGTCATGTACTGCACAAATGTATTCAGAGACTTATATTTCCAAAGCAACATGTAGTTTTATCTGCACTTTCCTGAATATTCAAGACCTTTGGTTTAGGTGAGACTGCTGAATAAATGAATATGTACAGAATAACTTAGTTTCTTTTATTAGCTATCTTTGTTATCGGGCCTTGAAATACGCTGATATCTTGAGCCCTACATATATCATGCAGTAATGTTTAGTTTATAGAAAAGATTTGTGAATATTTCTAGGAAAAAAAAAGAAATCTCTAATAGCACAATTAATCACAAAGTGTTTGAGCGTGACTTGGAGTTAATGCCACTGGAATTTTTTGGAAGACAGAGCTGACAACAGCTGTTATCCATGTAAATGCTGAGAGAGTAAGAGAAAACAATCTTGGATAAGGCAAGAACATGGAATATTAACAAAAAGCAAACTCGAGGTTTGTAGGTGTGCTGAGCTTGAGACACTTAAACTTTATGATACTGAAAGAAATCTGAGTGAGACTGGATGACATTTTGAAACTAAGAACAGAATGCCATGGTATTTATTAGATATGTGCACATCCTTAAATTCACCAAGACCCAAAATTATAATTGGACTGTGTGTTGCAATATGAGTTGGGAGCAGGGTGCTGGAACATCTTTCCCAAGGTGTCTGCATGTGTGTCTGCAGATCTGGGCACATACCGACCTTGTTTCTTATCGAAGGAGTTAATTTACTCTAGTGAATTTCAGGTCATAATGCAAGGCGCATTTATTCATTTTGTGTATTTTATTTTGCCCTTGTTTCCATTTCTAATTAAACACATAGCTACAGAGGCACTTAAGAAGATAGGAAAATATTAGCTTATAATAATTACAATAATACTAGTAGAAAATATTAATTTAAATTTTGCAGCCTTGTTATTAATGTAATTCCTTTTCCAGTCTGAGAAAAGCCAAAGAGGATTTTGATTCCTATAGGAAAGTTTTAAGCTTTGCTGTCCTAGCAGCCATGTAGTCTTCTAAAAAGGGTTGTGATATAGGTGCATTAGGATGAATGAAAGCAAGAAAGAGAATGCTTAAACAGAAAAATTCCATTTGCAAAATTTAAACTTTGACCCTGTAATATTTGTTCTGTGGTCCTCTTAGGAAGGTAAATGTTCTGTTTAAATGCATGAATCTTTCTTATACAAGTGAGTTGAGCTGCAGGTTGACTCCTCAAATATTTTCAGTGATTGATATTAGTTATTGTGTCTTAGTTAATGTCTATATTGTAACAGGATGAAAATACTCAAAGCTTATTATCACACACTAAAGGAGTAAAAACCAAATTGGAGACTTTGCATACCATGGCTTGACCCCGAATGAGCAGCTCGTCTTTGTGTAAAGGTGCTGATTAGGGATGCACAGCCTGTCTGTTGCAGTGACTGTGCATACAGCACTGTGTGTTAAGTATTTATAAAGGAACATTAAATAGGCTGTGATCTGAGACATGTATTGGAAGGAAAACCAGATCAATAGTGCTGATTGAAGAGCACTTTTGGCTAGTTCTTATGAATTAAGAGTATTTGAAGTTAAGACAGTGACTTTTTTGGTATTTGTCTTTTGAAAGCAATATCTACACCAGTTGGTGTTTAGATTCCTTTTCTAAAAAATCTTTGAATATATCATAAGCTACATTACTACTATATTACGAGCAAAGAAAACATGTTGGCTTTACATTGCTTTCTTCACAAGTTTTCTTCTGAAAACCCACATCCTAAATGCTCAGTAGCAGTTTGCCCTTAAGTTTTCACTCCTCACTGTGCCTGGGACAGAGCACTCTGCGTTTCCAGGGCCTTCTTTCCTACCTGTCTTTCATACCAGCTTTATTTCATAGCTGTCACTTTACATCTTTCGGTGGAAACTGTATTTCTAGTCGGTTGTACTGCTCAAAACAAATTAACTGGCTCCGTGTTACTTGCGCAAATCCCCGGAAGCCATCAGTGGCCTCCGGCACCGTGACAACAGCGAGTTCTTCTCTCAGAAGTTGAGTGCAGACAAAATTAAAGCAAAATGATGCCTTGTTGTGGTAAACAAACAAACAAAAGCCTGCCTTAACCTCTGATATAAATCTAGTCCGGGGAAGAGAAGCCTTTGAATTTAGAAAGAACTATTTTTTTTTCCTGCCTTTTACTTATCAGAAAATAACTTGAATCATGAAAGCTTAGCACACAAAAAGCAGTAGTTCGCTGTGAGGTAAATAGAAAAGTATTTTCTAAAAAAAGAAAAAACATCAGTAAAAGAGAAGCTATTTCTCCACAGAAACAAGTAAACTCTCTTCAGAAGCTTTTGCAGAACATTCTTCTGAAAAGTCTGGTCAAGTATCCAACAAGCTGTGGCTCACAGAAGTTGGCAAAAACTTGTGTTTCCTGCAGTACCGAAGAATGCCAAAGGCCTTTGATTTTGGCTCAATTTAATAGACAAGCAGAAAAACAAATGTTGGCCAGATACGATGCTGAATTGTTGGGGGAGGGAGAAAACCTTAGAAAGCTATAAACTGTTTAGTAAAGTTACTTATAAAAATGAATTGAAAATATCTTTTGATGATTATATATACGCATATAGTGAAGATTTGCAGCTATTCCTTAGCAAAGTGGCTGAAAGAAGGAATCCCAGAAGGAACTAAGGAAGTCTAGTCTAGTTCTCCATTATCCGATATCCTGCTGCCTGCATTTTCCCCTGCTTCCTGCTGTCTGCCCTATGGCACATGCAGCAAGGAGCCCACCTAAGAGTTAAATGTTCATGGACCAGCAAGTATGTGTGTGCTGATCCCCTGATTTACTACCCAAAGTAGAGTAGTGCTACCTGCTGAATCCTCTAAATCTTTCCCTTAGTTTAGTAAGAAGGGGAAGGCGGCACTGGTTAGTCTGCCCCATCTCCCTAGCTAGAAAATCTCATAATTCCTGCGGAAAATTTACCAGGAGAGGAGTAGACTTGAGATGCACCTGGATAGACGGGCCTACTTGCAAAGTTGCCTACTTGGAAAGCCAAGGGAATTGCTCAGGACTGGTGACATTTCTTGATGGTTCTGGTATTTTCATTCATTGGTTTTAGGTTGTCTGAACTATTTTCATTTGTATATTTGGCGGTAATTATAATGCAGTGATTATAGTGCTCATTTATCACTTAAACTAGATTTCTCCCACCTCTCTCATTTTCATACTGTCTGATTCTGTTCACACATTAGCTCTATATGTGGGTGTGTATAGTATGTGCAAGTATGAGAAGCCTTCTTTACTAGAATTAAATTTTGAAGATTAAAATTCAGCAGTATTATTTATCATTTTCATAAAGACTTTCATTAATCCTGCTCGAAGATCTCTGAAGGTGACTGGGGGAATTTGCTCTTTGATTAATGTTTGTTTAATGCAGGATTATCTATATTAGTCCTCTGTTTTATTCACATTAAAACTGTGCCTATCAGCTCATTTTCATGTTGGGCTATCAGATATAGTTGAATGAGGAAGGCGAACATTAGTGGACTAAGTGACTTTTTAAGTATCCTGAAGGGCAGAACAAATATAATGTACAAGGCACTGTGTCTTCTGCAGTGCTCATCTGAGCTGAGCTGGTCATGCAGTGTAGTAAGCATCTTTTCATTGCAAAATTTGATGTTTCTTGCAAGATTCTTTTTGCCTACATTTAAATTGTAGTTTTGTTACGTGACCTCTGAGCAAAATGCTCAGCATCTTTGCTTTATAAATGAGGTAGCTAAAATGAAGGAAAACACTTAACTCTGTCAAGGCAAACTAGGGAGACTAATCAATGTTTATTGAGTGTAGATTTTAACCTGGAAGGATTTTTTGTGCAATTCAAGTATTTTTTCCTAGATATAGTACACACAGTATTTGAGATAATGCGTAAATTATTGGAGGAGAACTAGGAAATGCTATATTAAATAGCACTAATTTGCTTGTATGCATACAGTAATTCTGTATTTATGTCTTTTTAGGTACATCATCCCTGCTTTGCAGAGGTCCGATGCTGGTTTTTATCAGTGTGTTGTACGAAACAGGATGGGGGCCCTGCTGCAGAGAAGATCTGAAGTTCAAGTCGCATGTATGTTCAAATATGAGTTACCTCATTAGCTACCTGAGCTTTTTTCATGTGTCAAAAACCAGCACAGCAGTCACATTTGCTGGTTTTGTCTGAAAGTGATGGAGGATTCTTTGGAGTTAGCCTCTAATTTGGTACTTGACTTTGATTTGGAGATGTTAAAAGTTACTACTAAATTACATCACCTAGTAAATGTTATCTAGGCTTATTTTTCCTTTTTATGTTAATGTGTAGAAAATATAATTCAAATAACTTGAGAATCATCAGAAAATTAGACTTTATCCTTTCTCTGAAGTAAGTAGATTTAGGAAAAAAAAAAGATTTGTATATTACGTGTTAGCAATGATACGTGGTACGTGGATCAGTTTGCTTTTCCTCAGGGTCAGTGTCTGTTAAACCAGTAGTAGCAAATGTCAGTTCATATGTGGAATGTAGGGAAGAAATTGAATTGTTTACTAGAAAACCAATTCCAAGGAACAGATGAAAATGAATAACTCTCATGAGGGAAGTTACTTGGAATTTTCTGTGCTTTAAAAACAGTTACCGATGCTACTATAAAGGTTTTGATCTCATGTTCACCAGCCTCCTATATTACACTAAATTATATAACTACCAATAATTAAATGTTTGATCTCAGTGATACTGTTTTAAGGATGCTGGGAGCCAGCCTAAAAATTCGCAGCTGCTGTGAAGGGACTTTCCTGCTCTAACTCCTGCCTTCCCCTCGTGGTTGTGCCCTTACTGTGAGTTCCTCCTGCTCATATGGTGCTTGCTATGATTTCCTTAGATTACTGCAAATATTTTTCTCTGTTTTAATGAATTACACGAGGTCCAGGAGATCAAGTAAAACTGATGCAAAGGANCAGCTGCTGGGAAGGGACTTTCCTGCTCTAACTCCCGCCTTCCCCAGCAGTTGTGCCCTCTCTGCAAGTTCCTCTAGCTGATGTGGTGCTTGCTCTGATTTCCTTAGACCACTGTGAATATTTTTCTCTGTTTTAATGAATTACACGAGGTCCAGGAGATCAAGTAAAACTGATGCAAAGGAGCACAGCTGGGAAGCACAACCAGATTTCCAGCCATGTCGGAAGGGGAAGATGGAGCAGGAAGGACAGGGCCAGAGGAAGCAGGGGAGGAAAGATAATCCCCTTTCTGCAGTAGGGAACCATTAGATCAACCTGGCTGTTTCTGCAATGGCATCTCCAGGTGTGATTTCAGGGGCCAGATGCTTTGGCAGCAAACACAGAGCCATCTACTCATTTTTCCCTCCTCCTTGCTAAGTGTTCCCATTCCTACACTGCAATGTGCTGTCCTGTGCCTGCAGGCTGAGCAGCAACACGTCTGTGCCGCTGCGGCCTGAGAAGCTCATCCAACATCTCTGGAAAAACAACAGTTAATTTGTAGGGTTAAAAAAAAAGGCCTTTTTCTCCTAGTATGGTTCCTAAGGGCACTATATGTGTGGCTGCGTTGGCACGGAGGAGGACACAATTTCTGG
Organism: Crypturellus undulatus; assembly: GCA_013389825.1. Taxonomy (NCBI): domain Eukaryota; kingdom Metazoa; phylum Chordata; class Aves; order Tinamiformes; family Tinamidae; genus Crypturellus; species Crypturellus undulatus. The sequence goes on from VWPW01021792.1 coordinate 31,715, forward strand.
GGAAATACTTGTGGGAATCGCATAGGAGGGAGGCACTGGAATACTTTGATACCTCTGCTAGGGAATTTTGTCCCCTGAAGACACAGCCTTTTTCCCTTCTGAATGAGGAAAAATTTGTGGGCAAGGGCTTTGTTTCTTCAGAGTTTGTTTTTGTGTGTTTGGTTGTTCTGAAAGAGAACATAGAATAAACTTTTTTCTTTTTCTTTGTTTCTGTCCAGAGTAGCTATTCTACTATGATTATTTTCTATTTTTTAACAAGCTTTGATCTAAATTAATTGTTTTTAAGCTATATGAACATAATGAAATGCCTCATATTTTACTACAATTTACTTCTGTATTATTCTTAAAAATATACCAAAAAAACGAATTCCAGGGGCTTAGATTGTCTTGATGGGGCTTTGAGAGCTACCAGCAACTGTGCATTTGGTGCTTAACTTAGAGATGTTCACATGATATGAACTTTATGTGCTAGTAAATAGAAATTACCTCCCAATAATCTTAAAAAAAAAAAAAAAAGATATGTAGTGAAAATTCAAAATTCGCACTGTGCTAAAGTATAATGTGCATTGAGAAAGATCTGAGGTATTTTCCATGTCCTAGATCTCTGAAGCAGCAGCAAACTTGTTAAATAATTTAAAAAATCGTCGTACTAAAGTATTACTTAACTGAATGGGAACACATATTTATAAGAAAACTGCTGAGTAAATCTTAATTACAGAGTGGACTTAAAACTTCTTGGATTGTGAAGACTAGAATAATCATATGACAGTGAAGTTAATTAGATCCACCTACACGGTTTGAATCTTCTTTTCAAGTAGATGATCTGATTACAGTTGTGAGAAATATGGAGCAACAAAGGAAGTACAGTGCTGATTATGTCTGAATAAATAACTTGGAAATCACAAAGATGATTAAAGCCCTCTTTAAAATACCATGTGTTTTTAATTCCTGCTCTTGTTCTGTCTCTTCTCATCTCCTTCCATCCACAGGCCTGATAGTAGTCTCGTATGCTTCTATCTCCCTTGCATCCCTTTCTGCTCTGGAGAACTTGAAAAGAACCCCGTGGTCCTAAAAAATGGCAATTCAGTGAAGGAAACCAGAAGAGCTGTCTGTGTGTCAGCTTCTTGGTTTAAAGCAAAATAAAATACTCACAAATTCTTTCAAGAGGGAATAAGTAGGAGCCTACAGGCCTGTTTGTTTTAATGGATAGAATTAAGATACAAAAGGCAGAAGAAAAACAAGAGAAAAGCATTTACTGAATTTTTTAATAAAGACTCTGTAGATGCATGAACTTGTCTATGAAATGAAAACTTCTCCAGAGGCAGAGGTTCTGCTATTGTAGAGCTTTCTTCCATTAAAATCCTTATTAAAACCTGCTGTTTAATGATACAAATACCTTTGTAAATGTCAAAGATACAGGTGTGCTATTTGCATCACAGAAGAACTAATAGTTACCAGCAGTTACCTTGTTATTTTAATATCCATTTGGCCTCCATGAGCTATTCACATAGATCAGGCTATAAATTTGACTGTAAGACATGTAACTGCTTTGTCTGTGTGTGCACTTAAAGATATAAGGAAAAAATGATAAAAGAAGACATAAACCATTTGCATTTCTTTGCATCGCACAATAAGCTCTTTTATACATTACAAGGAGATACTTTTAAAAAAAACTCTATCAAAATGTCATATTCAGTTGCAAACAGCCTCTGCAATTGCACAAGAACGCTTGGGCCGTGCAGTGTTGCTGATTGATGCACTTCTTGTGTGCACTAGCAGCACTTTACTCTGCCTTATGCCTTGCTGCTCACCCAAATCTGTGCTCATCAGCACTGTTTTGTGATCTGTTGTGTCATACTGCCTAATTATAGGAATGATAATGACTATTGTAAAGAACAGTTATTTCTTTCTGTGACCCCTGAGAAGAGGGGGACATACACAAGTACTTCCAATGACGCTCAGTATAATTTTGCTTTGCAGATATGGGAGATTTTGTGGGCGCAAACCAGAGACAAACAGTGACTGAAGGACAAGCTGCAGTTTTAAACTTCCTGCACATATTCAGCCATCCGCGACCACAAGTGACGTGGTTTAGAGATGGGCACAAGATTATACCAAGCAACAGAATGTAAGTTGATGTAAAGTTCAAAAAAACAAAACAAACAAAACTCACTCTGAAAAATGATTAATTACATTTGATAATGTAACTTACATTTTAAGTAAACTAATTAAGATTTAAAGAGAATAAAGTGGCATAGCTCATACTAAGTTTGAGATAAATGCCTATTTTAAAACCAGCTCTGAACTTCCTAAGCAGTTTGACAAAATAATTCATATGCTTTTAATGTTCCTGGTGCAGCATAAGGGAATGAATATGCAGAATGTCTGCCCTCTCTTCACTCTATTCATTTTCATGATACATTCTGGAAAAGTGAATGCTCATCTCTCAATTATATTTACTTGACTGGACTAACTTAATGAATACTGAGTGCTTTTGTTATTGTTCTAGCTTACAGGGCTGAATTTTTACATGGAGTTATGCTTAATATTATTTTCTTCACAATAGAATTGTAAATATTGCTTTTTCTTCCTCCTTATCTTTTTAGTGTGCAATGACAGTTTTATCTCTTTTTGTCTAATTAGCGGTTCAACCACTAATGGCAGAGCTCTTGCACTGTGATTAGTTAAGCATTATCTCAAGGTGTGCTCATTTATCCTTTCCTGAGACAGTTATTAGGCCAACTTGTGCTTTTTACCTTCATAATTTTAATTAGAGGTGGTAAGTTAGCTGTAACATTTAAAAAAAAAATGCCTAAACTAATTTTTATTGGTCTATTTTATTAGAAAACTGTTGAAATGCTAAGAATTTTAGGTGGCTTTTTTGTTTAATTATGTGCATTATATCTTCATGTATCAGAAGGGTTCCAGATGCTCGCCACGGATGGTAATGAGATGCTGCTAAGTTCCAGAAGGGTTGCTGAATCTTCAGAGTTTATATTAGAAGGAGAAAACTTCTTAGATTTTTATTTTGATAATCTATGCTGTATATCTTACTGCCTTTCGTGCACATTTCTTAAACACAATAGTAGTATCTTAGCTAAAGCCTTTGAATTTGCTAAAATTAGTATTGTAAGAATATGAAACAACTATATAATAACTTATGAATAGTTAAATAGTAATTTGAAGGGAAACAGGCTGGAAGATGAAACAATGTTTTGGGGGTGATCTCAGAGCTATGAGACAAATCCTAAGTTATTTGTCAGGAATCCACTTCCTTCAGTTCATAACATGACACGAATTTGGTGTTGTTGATGCAGAGAATACACACACATGAATAAAAGAAAAACAAATGGGGAAGAAGTCTTGTTATCCAGGGATCAGGCAGCTGCTTGGGAGCCATTAGTGGGCAACTGGCATAGGAAAGGGCCTGCTTGCAACACCTGGAAATGAGTTCTGTGTATGTCCCTTTGCTGTGTAATAAGGTGGCAAATAGAGATATAGGTAACACGTATTTGATAATCTAAACTCATACTCTGTTGTGCTTGTTAGGGCAAAATCATGTGTGATTCATAGCACTATGGCAACTGTGTAAAGTGAGAAAAATACGTTTTTTTTTTTTTTTTCCTATAGTAGGTTATATCTAAAACTTCCCACACTTGTTTTTATATCTGTGCTCTGCTGTCTTGTCCAACAGGAGTTCTTGAAAACTTTTATGTTTCTGATCTGTGTAGGAAGATCTGAACACCTTTTCAGTAAAGGTATAGGTGCTGAAATTTTGAACCTCCTTTTAAGTTTGATATATGGAATAGAGTAAGTCTAATAAGTTCAGGCAATGACAGATTTATGTTGCGTGTACCAGTCTTCTGCGCAATCTCAGTGCAGTAGCTCCGCTGCTTCCACAAACTATAGGAAAATAATTTGTGGAAATGACAAACTCATAGTGCTGTAAAAACTCTGCAAGTAAACACGTCAGCCCTAGAAGTACATGAAATCTGAGACTCAGGGAGGATGTACATTTAGGCAGAAAACTAGAAATGAAAAATACTTCTCTTATGGGAATTCTGTTGCTCTCTGGAGAGCAAGTTGTGCCTTTCAAGTCATGTTTTCTGTACACACAAAGGTTTATCAATTGAAATGATCAGTTTAGCAACAGATCCAGTTAGATCGAGACAGCCACCTTGTATGGTTGCTCTTTAAACTGATTAAAAGTACCTTATTGCTAAATCAATATAAAGCTTTTTTAATCCTCTTAAACAAGCTTACAATGATTTAGCCAAATCAATCAGCTACTCAGTCAGCTACAGTAATGGTTCCCAAGAGCGGCCTCGCTGCATCCTATGCAGACGGAGGAAACGAGCAGTGCTGGGAACGAGGATGGTAGAGGTGGATGGAGCACACGGTAATTTTGCATCAGTGCCCATTGGAGACAAGTTGTCACTGACTTTTTTTTTTTTTTTTTTTATCTGTAACAAGTTTTGTGAAAACAGGTTGCTCAAATAGTTGGTCAAAGAAACATGCGAAGGCCAATAGCACCATCAATCTCTAAAACCACCTTTTAGTTGTGATAACAGAGAATTAAATCCTTAGTACTCTTATAGGAGTGTCTCTCTCTAGCTTTTTTCTAAGTAAAGGAATTTTTCGATGGAAAAACTGCTATTAGCAGTCAATTTATTTATTGTTGTTTTCTTTTTTAAGAAAAAAACATATATGGTAAAGACATTCTTACTCTCTTCAGTAACTTCCTACACTTAATACTTTTTCTTCTAGACCTGTGTGCTAAAATGGATGTGCCTGGACTTGTGATAACTTCTTGATAGCTCAGTAGTGAAGTTCATTGAGTGCTTCTTGCCTCGAGGGGTGACGAGAAGGCTTTTCTGCAGAGGTCGGCATATATTTACACTGAGACATCAGCAGTTTTAATGTTGCAACTTGATAATACTGCCCAGAAATCATCAGTTATGAATCATTTTTCACAAATGATCACATGTTTGCATTTTTAAGGTATACAGGATTTGGTATACACTGAGGTATTTTTGTGATCCCCTGGCAGGAAGTGAACTATGCAGTTTTATCGCCTGATTTACTTTGCAGTAGGTTATGTGTTCTCAGAATTGTAGGAAATGGCTCATGAAGCTGTTTCTAAGTCAACTTCCAAGCTAATTCATACATAAAATATTAATTTTTCCCCAATAAGCGGCATTTGGATGAGCATTTCTGCTGGTTTCAGGATCATTGATACTGCACTCTTCCAGCGCGCTGAATGACTCCACGTAACTCCAAGGGCAGCGTGGAGGAAGGCGAAACCAGCAGGGACGGTTAAAAGCAACCCAGTTTCCAAAAGTCGTCCTCAATGTGGCTCCAATTCGGTATAAATTTATCCTTGGGATTTTCTGCAGCTTTTGTGTTCATAATTGGCTCACTTGAGCATTAACTGATTCCTTCGCTCATGTTTCTTTATGCGAGTGAGGTTCTGTCTGACACAGAGCAGAAAAGTTCTTTTTTGTCATGTAAAGACACTGTTGGAGCAGTGGCCCCTAGAGCTAGGTGGACCTTTGTCACTCAGTCACTATAAATGAACCAAATGTGCTTTATCCTGGCAGGCAGATGGCGATGAATTGAATTGCCTTTAGGTATACATGAGTTTAATATCTTTTTTTAATAGGAGCTTTTCATTTCACGTATGAATGAGCATGGTCATTAATATCACTTATGGAGCCTGAATGTGCTGGCAAATTGTGAAATGGAAGTATGTTCGGCTCAAGTGGCTCTTCTATAGGACCTACTGCATTTTGGACATCCCCTATGTGTTAGGCAAAGCTAATATCAACTGAGACGACAATATCACAAACAGTAGCAGCAATTGAGCATGCTTTAAAAAACAAGAAAATTAAAGACATATAGAAATAATATATTAGATTTGAGGTTGGCATTAGTATTAAACTAGGTTGTGCCTTGACAGCTCACTTTGTTCCGTGTATACATTTTTCACTTCAAAACAAACATCACATCACTTTTTTTTATGAGCCGTTCCAGCAATGTGTTTCTCTATAACCACTATCCTGTCGTACAACTTATGTTAGTTGCACATAATTACTTTTCACACATACTGGGTAATCCTTTAATTAAAATTTTGATGATTAGCATTAGTGAACAATAAATTCAGAGACTGCCAAGTCTGCAGTGTATTAGCTGAGGAGGAAAAAGGGTTTGCAGTGCTCCTACATCTGCTAACGCTGTGAGCTGGAGTGGCACCTCTCATCAGCAAGAGAGATAAGAAAATTGTGCGCTGTTTTTATCTGTCGGCACCTGTGGATATATGACCTTGTGCAAGGCACCACATTAATTTTAGAATCAACTTTTCAGTACCTGAGAACAAAGAAAATTTTGTGGAATTAAATTATTTCCTTAACCTGAGATGTGTTAATGCCCAAGTATGTGTTTAACTAAACTTTGGCACTGAATAACTTCAATTTTAAGGAACAGGCAGCAGTAGAAAACATCTTCCATGGCATTTTGTGACATTTTATTGCTATCCTCGAGGGCCATACGTCTATGAAAACCTGCAGGGAAATCTCCCATCATCTCCCCAAGTGCTCGGGATGAGGAGCCCGGATGCCGTCAGTGGGCTGTTTTGAGCACTGCTACGTCTGCTGTGTTCAGCAGAGGAAAACACTAACACCTCGGAGCAAACAAATCCCAGGATTATTTTCTAAAGCTTGTCGAGATTGAAACTCATCGGTGTTCTGTCTGCGCAGAATTTGTTTACCAGTGGTTTTAAATGAATATCTCAAATTTATTCAGGCTGGAGCTTCCAGGATGCAGCCTCCTATGTCGGGCATGTGAAGGGAGAGGTGGATTGGGCTCGTGCTTGGGGACCTTGGGTGTGCAGGAGGGATCTGGTGGGAGAGAAGGATGACAGAGCATGATCATTGCCACAGAACCTGCCTCTTGACAGGGTTTGTTTGACAGTGCTTCCTTCCCAAGAGATGAACTTCAGTGGCACACGAGTTTGATCTTGGGTTTTGACCAATCTGTGTCTTTCTTTTGTGAATCCAAAAACTTTTTTTAATGTAAGAATTAAAAACCTAGTGAAGTTACTAATGTTGTCCTAGCAAATCTGTAAATCTGTGTTTCTTAAGAGGAAAAAGAGGAACTACTTGAAACTAATACTGTATTATAACAGGCTTCAACCATTCATGGTATATCTCAGTGCAATCTTCAACTCCTCTATCAATAAAACTCTAAAGATCACTGTCTAAGAGGAGATCTGTCTACTAGACGTTGCTTTTTATGATGATCACGTTTGAAAAACAAAATCATTTTTATGTCACCCGTGCTCATTAATCATAGATTTTAGAATTTGTAAAACAAAGGGGAATGAATGGGAGTGTCACTAGCAAGAAACCTTTTGCTTTAGCTCTGATTTAGTTAGCACTGCTTTCCCTGGGAAATTGATTTATGGTTTTGTTGCTTTCTGGGGACTGATGCACTTTGAGAAAGCTAAAAAATGAAAAAGTATTTATACTTTTTCCTCTGAAAGTGGATTTACAGTATTTTTCTTGAGAAGCGGGGCGGGAAGTGTCCAGTGTAGAGGTGGGTAGGCATGAGGATTCATTGTGATTGTAATTTGGAACTTGCTTCTTGGATCTGCTGCATTTCCAGAGCTATTTATGGTATTAGGGACAAATGGACAATATCCTTATCAATTTCCTAACAAATAACATGTGGGGGAGAGTTACTTTCTTTTGAAATCATTATTCCATTTCTGAAATGCTATTTCTACAAACCATACTATTTTTATATGCAACCAAGATAAGGATGTGTTTTTAGTGTTGCAGTCACTAAAGAGAAAATAAGCAAATAAAATTCTTGCCTTGTGCTTGAAAAGTGGCAAGCTTCCAGATCCCTGTGAAAAAAAATCTCCCATGACCTTCACTGATCTATATTTTTATAGGAATAGATGCAAAACATTTGTGGCTTATCAAGTATTGCAGTAGGTAATGTCTTGTGTTTACCAGTTGGCTTTTATTCATCAAAACTGACTGCAGTAAATGCAATTGTGAGTACTTCAGGCCGCATACCATGATGGGTTATTAATTTTCTTTCAGTACAGCATCAGACAAATCCTGTCTTTCCTCATGATTCTAGTGGATTTTTTATGGTACACAAAGGTGTTAAGACACTTAAGTTTCTGATTTTATGATAATAATTTATGTTGAATAATTTTAAGAGGCAGTTGTTTTGGCAGATTTATTTTCATATTGAAAACTTCTGTTCTGCTGAGAAAAATAACCATAACTTGGCACACTGGGGCTGTGTTGTGGCTTTTGTGGTTGATTTGTATCAAGCCTGTTTTGTTAACAGTATTCAGCTTGCATTTAAAGAAATTGATACATGGAAGCAAATGCAAAGCAGACCTTACATTAATTAATGCTGCAGAGAAAGGAAGGAGCTGGCAGCCTGCCTGTGGCTTATCTCTGATCCTTGGTTGTGAGCAGAATCTTTAGGTGTTTTGTGTCTGGCCTTCATCTGACAGATTCCAAATGAATTCAAATGGATTGTAAATGCCCTGTCTGAGGTTTCTTGGGTCTGTTTGATCTGTATGAGAAGCATAATTTTTAACTCTGGTAAAGGCATCTTGTAATTAAAATTAAGGAAGAGCAGACAAAGTCTGCAAATATTCTTGTAAAATCTTGCTACGTGTTAGCCCTACTGTTTGTTTTGCGATATGTAGGTATATAGATACATGTATATATGTTTATCATATAAATAAGTTTGCAGGACCAAACCAGGTCCAGGACCAATATGAGCTTCTGTTTATTGGAGTGACCCAACTGGGTGAGTGAAGTCTGTGGGTTCTGGGGGAGAGATGGGCTGTGGGTTTTCCAACCCTGATGGAGATGAGAGGAGGAGGAGGGAAGAGCCCAGGATATGGCATGGCCAGAGAAGGGGGTCCCTGGAGAGGGAGGATGAGGAGGATTTTGGAACACCCTGATCTGTGTGTATGGTCGTCAGCTTTCACTCCATATGAGTAAACAACCCACATAGTCTTAGCTTATAGGCTCAGCGTAGGCAAGCTCTGGCAATTTCTATCATACATGTTCCTGTTTACCTGAATGCCAAAGAGGAGGCATGAGGGAGACCTTATGTGACACTCATTGGAAGGCGCTGAGTATAAGATCCATATAACACTTTGTATATTTTCACCAGAACTTCAAAGACTGTTCACTTTTAAACAGTAGTTTTGCTAGATTTTGCTCAGTGATTTCTCAAGAAACTGCATTTGCTGTTGTCATTAGGCTACCAATAACATTTGCAAGAATTTTAACAACTTTGTTGCTGTTTGCCAGCTGCCAAGTGTTCTTGTTCCCTCTCCCAGGGTAATAATGCTTGTTCGCTGGCGGAGGAGCACAATACTTTTACAATAATCACTAGTTCAAATCACTGATTATTTTAAAACTTCAAATCTCATTTTTGGCAATCCATCATCTGTTTCCATGGGAACTGAAACAGGCCTTAGCAGCTACAAACAGCAGAGTTTATTGGGGTACTTAGGAATTTCAATAGCTGCTGTTAGACAGCTGCATTTTCTGTTTTCCCAACAGATATTGTAGCAGCAAGCTCTTAATTCACTTTCTAAAGCTTATGTTTCATTTTAATTTATTTTAATTTATATTTGCCATAACTTCAACTGGAATTTTCTGTATCAATTCTCTATTAAGAAGAGGTAAAATGTCAGTGATTTCTAATGTCTGAAATCAGTACTGAGCATGTCCATAGCAAGAACTGATGCTATTACTTAACTAGGGCTATGAGAGAAGAAAATGAGTAAATAACCTGTTTTATGGAGGGAACTATTCCTAATAATCCTGTCTCCCACAGCCAGGTTGTCAGGCTGTTCCCAGCTCAGACCTGATCTCC
>VWPW01021793.1:0-17851 GCA_013389825.1 Crypturellus undulatus
TTTTTTGACAGAACAGTGAGCAACAATGATGCTGGGATCATGCTACAGGTGCATCTCTTAGCGTGGCTTTCACACTCGGTGCAATCACCCTCCCTTCCTCCATCCATGTGCAAGGTCTGTGCATCTTGCATGTAAAAAGCCCATGAAGTTAAAAATGACAACCAAGCCTGCAAATGCTGATTTAGGAGCTATCAAATAGTTCATCAGCTGCATCTCCTCCTACATAATGCCCAGAGAGACAGGGCCGATGTGCAAGGCTGTGCAAGGATGTGCAAGGATCTATAGTTTCTATAACAGATGTGCAAGGATCTATAGTTTCAGGACTGTTCCACAACATCTTCCATTTGATGTACAAATGAGAACAAAAAGATGCTTTTCATCCTAGAGAGTTTATATTCAACTATGGTCAGGACAAAAGAAATATACCAATAAATGAGGACAATAATGGGACATAATAATGACACAATGAAATATTTTTGATCCTTTTGCAAGGCCATATACAGGGTTTAGAAGCCACCTTGCTGCTCTGAATTCTTTTGTAGGCATCAGAGCAAAGAAAAGGGCATATGGAGAGAGAGCTACAGAGATCTGAAGACATTTATAGGTCATTTTCTCATAATAAAACGGAAAACACTTAAAATGTACCAAGTGAAAAGTGAGAGTCAGCACTGAGGAAATCAAAGTCAGAATTTGAAGACTGGTGAAAGAAAAACATCAGGAGGCAAAGGGGCTCCACATACATTCAAATTGTTGGAAGCAAGTAGCTTATAGCTATGGAAGAGATGGAGTTATGGGCAGCCTTCAGAGAAAGACAAGGAATTATATTTATGTTGGCAATGTCAGATATACAAACCCATTAGAAATGCCTGAGATGTAATGTGATTTATTAGAGAAGTGAGGTTTAGATAATCATGTTTTCTGTGTGTGTGACCACGTTTCTTCCTCAGCGGATTTGCTCTATTTCATGGATCTGTAGACATCCTCAGAATAGAAGTCTACATCTGAGTTAGCTGCTTTAGGCTATGTTTAGAGAAAATGAAGTAAAACAGGTATTTTAGGCTTTCATGGATATAATTGTTTTAGATAACTAATACAGGATACAATGACTCATATTCTGGAAGTGTCCATTTTTCTCCACTTACTATTAAAGGAGCTGAGCCTGACTAACTTCAATGACACCAAAGAAATTAATTTCCCCTAGTTTCATGAAAATAAGCAGCCAGGCTGAAAACAAACAAACAAACAAACAAAAAATGAACAAAAAAACCCCCTTTTTTTCAAGGAGACACACTACTAAGATCAACTTTTATGGGACATTCAACAACTGAAGTGTCTTTCTTAGTTTTCTTTTTTTCTACAAATATTTTTAATTACTTGTACATTTTCTTTAAGTTAGCCCTATACTCTTAGAAGGAATTCGTTTAACAGTAAATCTAATGATAATTTTGTGATTCAAAAAGGGCAAGAAGGAAGACCCGGAGGACTACAGGCTGCTCAGGCTCACCTTAGTCCCCATGAAGGTGCTAAAATAAACATTCCAGGAAGCCCTTTCCAAAAACAAGAATGTTTTTGGAATCTCTGTTGACTGCAGATGTTCACAGAGTCACAGAATGGTTGAGATTGGTAGGGACCTCTAGAAATCATCTGGTCCAACATCCTTGCTCAGGCAGCTCTTACACTTGAATGAGAGTTGACTCAGGAGATCCCAATGTATATTAAGTGTAGAGATGAATGACATTAGTGCAATAACTACTCTTAGCCTTAAGATCCATAGTTCACAGATGACAAGAATGCTGTCTTTTCCATTAGTAATGATTATAGGATTTTGCTAGGAACACTTGCTTTAACAAATAGCAGCAATTAGAATTTCCTCCTGTAATTAATTAAACCATCATAGCTGTCAAGAAATAAAGCCTAATTCTGTGTTCTAATAAAATATATAGTAAATTATATAAAATCATGGAACCATATAGCATATTGGAGTTGTAAAGGAGCTCTGAAGCTCATCTAGTTACACCCTATGCTAAAAGCATGGCCAAATTGGAGGTTAGATGAGGTTGTTCAGCATCTTGTTCAGTCAAATTCTGATGATCTTCACAGATACAAAATCCACACCTTGTCTCGGCAACATGTTGGAGTGCTTAACCTCACTGTAAAAACTTTTATTCTATCCAGTCAGAACTGCAATTCTTGACCCTTATCCCATGTTCGCTCATTGTGAACATCTTAGAAGAGTTAATTGCCCTTTGCTAGACACACTGCAGTTTGCAGATGTCTATCTTGTCCTGGAAAGTCCCAAACTGGACACTATACTCCATACACAGTCACACAAATGCTGAAAAAGAGGGTAAAATCACTGTTTTCCATCCTCTGGCTACATACCGGCTAATGCAGTACAACACACGGTTAGCCTCCACTGTCGCAAGGGAGTGCTGCTGATTCATGTGCAACTTGTTGCCAGCCAAAAACCCTCAAATCTGTTTTGTTAGAGCTATTTCTTAGGCCATTGGTCCCTAGCCAAATGATTTCTGTCAGATATTCCTGTCAGCTCATTCCTCCAGATTGTAAAGGTCCCTCTGAATGACAGCCTTTTTATGCAGCATATTGACTGCTCCCCCCAATTTGGTGTCAACCACCAACTTGCCAAGGCTGCGCTCCTTTCCCTATAATTATGAAACCATAATTGCCATTTCATCCCTATAGCCAATGCACTGGTTTTCTGGGAAATACAAAACAAAAGACTGTTTTGGAAGGTCATACTTCTCAGAGTAGTAAGACAGGAGTTGTGAGACTAAGAAGGAAGAATTTAATTTAAATAGAAAATAACATTATATATATATATATAAGAGCAGAGAATGACATTTCCTCTAGTCAGTAATGATTTGAGACTGAATTTTGACAGAAATGCGGATCAAACTGTTGTGTGTGCTTTAATGTTAGTTCAAACAATAATCTTTATCTAGTCTTGGGCAGAAATGTTCATTAAAGTAACACCCTTGGCACTTTGAATTTTACGCTACAGGACCAAGGTGAAGAAAACATAGCATGAACAGAAGTTTTGCCCAAGATTTTTCTTTTTTTTCCCTAAAGATAAATCAATAGGCAATATTCTACCTTGATTACAACAATGTCAATCTGTGGACATTTCAGCAGCCGACTGACTTAGCTGCATTGCTGAAAATTAAGCTCAAGGATTTACTGTAACTGGATGCGTCAATCATTAGCAGGGAGCCTTCGTACCGGATGGTCACACTGACTGCAAATTATAAGTGTAATGAAAAATACATACAAAATTCATTTCTGAGTGTTGCATATCATCATAAGCAAAAGCAGGAGAAAATAAAAAATGGAACAGAAGCAAACAGCCTCCTTCCTTGAAGAACATACGCATGACAAATGCGCTGTTGTATCTGGTCTCTGTATGAATTTTAAAATACCTGTGACGCTGACTCACCTTGTCCTATCAGGAAACAGAGGAGCTATAAATTATGTTCCAGTGAGGAACCTCAGTCACTTCCACAACCACCTGAGAGGCACGGAAAAAAACTTCCAAGCTTCCTGGAGTCAAAAGGTAGAACTTACATTGATTTGTTTGTTTAAAGTATTGCAATCTTTTTTCAGGTATTAAAATGTAACCTATTGTAGGAGATTTCAAATCCCTTGAACCAGCTAGGAAGGTCACAGAAAGAGGATTTTATTTGATTAAAAAAAGTGTGGTTTAGACAGACAGTGGCACAGTGCAAGTTGAAAATAAGGAGAAAAAAAATGAACAATCAAAAATGGATGAAAAGTGGTCTATATACAAGAAAGGAGCATCTTGGCAGAAAATTAGATGTATAGAAAGAGATAAAGACTGAACGTATTGAATTGAATATATATTCAACTCAGTATACTCTATTGCTATGTTTAGATATCATCACATCTTTTTGGTGTTGTGAAATTACCACCTTCCTCTTGCACAAAGTGGCTGCTAAGTAGGACCTTATGTGACAATGCTGTGCAAGAGAAACGACAGCTTGTATGAGTCCGTTTCAGGTCATTTTCAAGGATAATAAAAAATAATGGGGATGCTCTTTTATAATACAGATTCAGTTGTGTGAATAATTTAGGATACTTTTTTTGGGGGAATGGAGCTTTTGAAGGAAGAAATGGAAAATAAAAAACGTGAGTTTGCCAAACTAGGGATTGTTTGACAAACCAGGGATGCTAAAGCACTGTCTTTCAGTGGCAGGTCCCTGTACACAGATGGAGTTGCAGAAAAGTCAGCAAGACTTGGCACATGTCCTGATTTATGTTTGACTAGGGGGGAGAAAGGAGGGGTGACAGAGAGACTGATTTTAGGATCAGTGCCTAGAAATTAATGCAGAGCAATTAAATTTACATCTTTTAAACAGTAAGCATTTGTTTGAAACCTACGGGACTGCCAAAAGTGCATTAGTATTTTGGAGCAGGAAATCCACTGGTTCTTAAAAAGCATTCCAATGCCATTTTGCAATTTGTATCATGGGATAAATTACTAATTATATACATTTAATTAATATACTCATTAAATTGATGTAAAATATCCCAGGAAACGAATATTTCAGCTATGTTTTTAAGTCATTTTTTTATGTTTTACTTACAAAATAGAATGCCTGACAAGGAACAGTTATTTTCAGTAGAGACAGAAAAAATATTTTAAAATGTTTTAAGTGATAAAATTCATTATTTGAATGTGAGAATCAGGACATTTTGCACTGAGAAGATATACTTTTGCTTGTTATTTAAGGGCACATGAAAATAATCCACTTATCTTCCTACTTTCTAGTTAGGAAAGAAGGGAAAAGAATCTTTTTCCATGTTTAAAGGCAATCTTTTGCCTTTAAACTCCCAGCTTACACACACTTCCTCAAAAGCTCTCAGAAGTAAGTGTCTAGAAAAGGTACTAAGAAAAACCTTGTGTGAACCCACAGTTTTTCAAGAAAGGAACAGATTAGCTTTAAATTAAACGGTGTCATTAACCAGATCCAAGAACTGGGCTTTTTCGTCGAGCAGCTCCTCTTTCTACAGGCTGGAAATTGCATCCAGTGTCACCTAAGCAATTTGGTGAGGAAAATGAACCGTTTAGAAAAGGGCAGCTATTCTCATCTGCGTGTTCTCCAAGAGCAGGAACACCTTGGGTTCTATACAAGCTGGTTGCCTCCAGGTAAAGAGACCTTGTGGAGTACAGAAAGACCAGGAAACCCTATTGGCCTTTGCCCAGGAATAAATTAAATCTAAACCCAGCAACCCCTAAAGCCAAATAAGAGCTTATGTTAATAACATCTCTATAGCAACATGGCCCAAAATTCTCTCATAGAGGGGTTTGGGAAAACTGCCAAAACAAGTAAATTCCAGTCTAGTCACCTGCTTGCCTGCCTCAGGTAGCTGAGCAGAAACAAGATGAACATAATTCCTATGGCTGATTGCAATCAGATATCAAATATAATGACTTTATTTTACCAGCCATACCACTGGATTGAGATGGTTTGTTCGAAGCTCTGAGAGGGCTCCTGTTTCTGTACTACCTCCACAATACTCATTTTACTCAATACACTTACTAGAAAAACAAAATTAAAAAAAAAAATAAAAAAAAGATTCATAGTGTGCCTAGAAATTTTGTAAAGTGGAAAAGGATTTTTATTTTACTTCTAAAAATGAAAGAGAGAAGAAGGAAAGAAAGAAATCAATACCTTGCTGCTTGAGAAAACATCTGGAGAAGCACAGGAGAGATGTGTTACATGTTTGGAGAGATGAAAGCTTCATAAAGGAGAATAAAACTAACATAGTGCCCATTCTTTCCTTTTCAGAGATGATTCTGCCAGCAGGGTTGCTGTGTCTCGTAGCTGTGCTGCCTTGGTCCTCCGGAGAGGTAGGATTCATACTTTGCATCCGGAAAATCTGGATTGGTCTGGGCAGACTCAAGGCCTGATTGCTTCTGGCTTTTCCTATGCACACTTGACCATTTTCCCCCTTTATATCAGCTGGTTTACTAGAACTACTTCTTTCTACAAATGCTCTTTTTCTAATGCTATAAGGACTGGAACTCATTTAAATACATTAAGTGGCAAATACAAAAGATGTGCTTGGTGCATGACTATTCGCACTTGGATTAGGCAGAAGACTAAGGCATTCTTGAATGAAGGCAAGCATAAGGTATTATGAATGAGAAAAGAAATAGCAGATTTTTCAAGTGCTCATGTCTAAAAATATATATTATAGAATTAAAATATATGAGATGTAGGAAAAATTACTGAATGTGGTTGGATTGTCATGATAAGTGAAAGATTTTCCTCCACAGTACTATTGTATCACTAAAACTAAACCTCAATAAATCCAACTGAATGTATGACAATAGGTGAATAATTACCTTATTCTGAGAAAAATCAAGTTATTCATCCATCAATATGAAGTGTAATATGACAAATATAAGAGTAAGCACTGTTGCACTCAAGTCAGAGTATAGAACAGTAGCCTAAAAATATGATATTTCAATTTCTGTTCTTCACATGTTAGCCTAGAAAATCTATCATAAAGACTGAAAACAGGAGGCAGAATTCTTCATATGGTTATTCTTTCTATTGGAAAATACAGGAGAAGTTTGAGAAATGAAGTCCATTATGGCAGTAGTAGAAGAACACATTGACACTTTATTTTTGTGCAGGGGGATTTCCTGATGGAAACATCACAAGAAGTCTGTGACAATCCTGTTGTTATACATATCCTTCAGTAAGCAGAAATTGATAGGCATATTTAAAATGTTGAAGAAGGGGAAAGCATCATGAGCCCACCCAGGTCTTAGTCTGATTTTTAGGTCTTGTTTCTCCAAATCTTTGTGAAGGAAACTATAATAACAATAAGTCAATTTGATCCAGTTGCCCAAATTTAAGAGTCTAATGTCACATGAGATAAGATATGCTAGACATGATGTGATACAGGAACCAGTGGCAGTCTTACTAGTGCTAAACTCTAAGTGATGGATTTGAAGTGCTGTGTATAAGAACAATCTCTAGACAGAGCTAGGAAAGGATTATAGACCTCCTTCACTACTGGGATTATTCCTCATATAGATGTTAGCATTTTAAAAATTCCTAGACAGTGTTCAGTATTTAGTTACACTCAAATAAATAAGAAATATAATACAGTTTTTCAATGTAGGAACCTGTAAGTATTGATACTCGGTCAACTAGCAATGCAGACCAACAAAAGCTGATTGTTGACAAACACAACGAACTCAGGAGAAGAGTAAATCCACCTGCCAGCAACATGTTGAAGATGGTAAGTTACTTGCATTTCATTTTGCAGGGAGGAAAAGACCCTACGAGAGATACAAAACCATGTGCAAGATCACATTATTTAAGGTGGCAGCAAATATGCTCTCACAATCTTTCCTGGGTTGAAGTGCTAACACAGGTAGCACCAAAAAAATATAATTTGGGGAGAATTAGAAAAAAGGTCTGGTAAATTTTGCAAGATATGGACAATGATGGCTCTTTCTTTTGAAAAAAAAATTAAGAGGAAATACAATATTGTTCCTTTTTTTCTGATGCATTCATTACCAGTCTGCACAGTTTCTAGTCTTTCCATGGGTGCATTAGTTGTTCCTCCCCATAAAAACAGACAAAAACAAACAAAAACAAAACAAAAAAAGAGATTTTTTTTCTAACCAAAAGTGTAATTTCCAAAATTTTGTTTCTCCATAAGGAGTTGTTAAGTATTACATATCTGAATGACCAATATTTTCTCCTTTCATTAAGGTATGGAGTCCTGAAACTGCAAAAAATGCTCAAGTTTGGGCAAATCATTGTACTTTTCAGCACAGTCCTCCAGAAATGAGGAAAACCAGTAAGTAAAGTATGAGTTCTAAATGAAGATTTACTTAAGATTTCCACAAGGTAAATATTTAAACCAGAATTAGTCACTGTATATTTCTATACATTAAATGGCAGACATAAACACTTCTAAGACATGATTCATCTGACCTAGCTTTTAAGGTGAGATACAGTGCATCTGAAAATGTGCATTTGTCTTCGACACAAAACTTACTGAAGTGCCTATCACAGAAAATGATGTTTGAACTGAGCAATTCCACTGAAAATATGTGCAAAAAGATCATGAGAAAGTTTAACAGAAATTGTAGGAAGTATTGTCACCAGCTTGTCCAATTATCAAATTTATAATTAATCTTTGAAAAAGGTGTGCATCTTTTTTGTTTTTTGATCTTTTACCATATTCCCATCCTAGACTACTTCCCATTTCTGTCATTTCAGCTGGTTTACAGCACCAAACAATTAATTAGTTTTTTATTTTATTTTTAAAACCATTTGTCTAAGCATTTGAGATGACCTGTTATATTCAGTGTGACTTAATTAGTGAATGGATCGAAGATAAAATTCTACATATAAATCCTCCCAGTAAGTGAGGAAAGTTAAATCCCATTCTCACCCCAAATGTCCTAATTTTACAAGAACATCCCATTTACTTTGGGAGGTGAGAAAAAAGTATTCCCTCAAAATATTCAAGAGAAAGAAGAGGACCCAGACTCAGTTTATTACATAAATCAGCTTGCTTGGACTGGATAAAGCTGTCTAGGGTAGAAGGGATGAAGAGTAAGGGTTCAAAAGCAATTAGCAATGCTAACCATAATTCCCAATGAAGATGGGACTCAAAATTAAAAAAAAAAATCTCTGGTAACTTGAAAGAAAACAGTAGAAACTATAGGATTTGCCTGGATGAAAACAGTGAGTTAATTCATATGGCAAATACCCTTCTGTGTACCAGAAGTAAGGTTTGAATTGTTAGGATTTTCCCAAGATTACTGAACTATGACCTGAATATTGAGGGGGATTGCTACATTTTAAATAGCAGAATTAGAGTTACCACAGGTGAATCCTTGGTGAATTCATGGTTGTGCAGAAACCCTGTCAACACCAAATTCCCAGTCAGACAGGTTAGCTATGCTGAAAACCAGCCAAGTGACAACTTCAGTAATGAAAAACTCACCGAGTCACTGACCTTTATGAAAAAAAAAGAAAAAAGAAAGAGCACTATCCTATCTGGATGAGAAGAACATCCACTCCTTACAGCCTTCTGCTGGTTCTCCAGTGTGCCGATTTTCTGAATTTCTCTGTATCCTTATTACTTTTCAGATGTAAGCTGTGGTGAAAATCTCTTCATGTCAAGTATTCCTTTCCCATGGCCAGATGTTGTTCAGGCCTGGTATGATGAGGAGAAAGATTTCAAGTATGGAATTGGAAAAACAAGCCCAGATGCTGTGGTTGGCCACTATACTCAGGTAGATCCAACATTTCTATATTTGAGTCTGAAACAATAAATACCTTTATGTTAGCTAAATGACTTTGCTTCTTTCGTAAGGACACCAAAGACAGAAGAGTCATTATGATATAAACTGGATGAAAGCTTTCAAAGTAACAGAATATAAACAAAAATAATGGGCTAAACGTCCTTTCAGTTCTTAATTTAGGAAGTAAACTAGACAAGAGAGTTGTTGATATCTTGATGTAGGAAAATGGCAACTAGATGACACCAAGCACAAGTTGCTCCTAACGAGTATTCCTATGCAGTGGGGAGGCAGGTATAGATTTAGGACAAGAGCTAAGAGAGATGTAGACATTCCAGCCACCCCATTCCCTGTGTGATGAGAGGTGTCCTCCTCATCCAATTTAATGATTGGTGACAAGCAGGGCCTTTGGATCTGGCCTTGGGAGAATACTTGGAAATTTTGAGCTTTTTATGAATTACGTTCTTTTTTAATGCATGCTTTCTAATATATGTGTCTCAGAACCAGATTATTATTTTGCCATTACCACCTTTGTTTTTGTATTTTGCTCCATTAAGGTATCCGACCACATACACCCTAACAAATCATGTGTACAACAGGACAAACAACTAATACTTGTATGCATAGATACTGACATACCAAAATTTTCTCAGGAAAAAAAACAAAGGGAAGAGACATATTGTCTTTTTAATATTTGAAAAGTGCTTCGATACTAACTATAACTTTACTGTCCCATTGTTTGGAAAAAGGAGAAGGGAGAGGAAAGGGAATCTCTTCTGATCACCTGCACATGATGCAGGACACAAAATTTAAAATCATGATGCCTGTATCTTCTTCAACAGTTATTACTGACTGGAAGCATATTTTATAGAAACAGACAGCTTAATTTAAATGTTCTGAGGATGAAGAGTCCACCACATTTCCTAAATATAAGCCTCATTATATCCTAAATGTTCTTTGACTCAAGGTTAAATAGCAAGAAAAAGAAAATTATGGCTTTCCTGCAAGGTGAGACTTATATTTTGCTATACAGAGTAAATAAAGTGACTCAGTTTTGCTTCCAATATGTTTCTTTAATACATAGTGTGTTTATATGATTTTCACATGTATTTTTTTTTAATTTTCCCCTGGTTTTTATTCTTACATCTGCAGGTAGTTTGGTACAGGTCTTATGAAGTTGGATGTGCATACGCTTATTGTCCTGAGACTTTGGGAAACATATATGTCTGCCAGTATTGCCCTGCGTAGGTATTGATTCTGATACTGGATTTCCTTATTGCATTATTAAAATAAGTTAGGAGATGATGGAATGCATATCAGTGTACATCACCTATAGCTGACATAAAAGTCTGAGGACTTTTTGGAATATGAAAAGACAAAAGGCACTTGTAAAAAGAATTGTCATATCAAAGCAGAAAATATAAAAGTAACACATATTTTCAGATTAATTTTTGTTTACCTAGCATTTATAATTTTCATCATAGTGAATCACAAAGGAATATTTTCTACATTCTCTGTGATGTCTTGATTCCGAAAGACACATCAATTTATACCGTACAATCCAAACTTATCATTAATAACAAAACACTAGTGATGATTTTAAGGTAGAGTCTTCACAGACTTGTTTAAAACTAATTTTGACAAATTAACATTGTAATATAGAAAAAAATGAGTCTGAGTCTGAGTCTGAATTAATATATGCATGTATTCATATAATTACATTTTTCCCATAAGATCCCATAAGATTTTCTAATTTATGCTGGTAAAATTAATGTTTCAGGGGGAATATTATAAATTCACTCAATACACCCTACAAAGAAGGAATACCTTGTGGTGATTGCCCTAATGATTGTGACAATGGACTATGCAGTAAGTTTTAAGTATTTAAATTTTGACTAAATTATGACTGAGAGTTGATACCTTTATCTCTTCTTTCTTTGGACGGTAGTTGTTGATCAGGTAGCAATAGCATCAAACTTAGCAGAATAAAAGATTAACAAATTTGAATCACAGTTTCTTTGTACAAGAATTAGTAGAAAATAAGGGCAGTTGAGTCACATTAATATAAAACTTCCCTTCAAATCTATTTTCTGTTATGCACTTGGGCTAATTTCTCATAATAAACTGAATAAGGAAGAAAGCTTTAAAATGCCTTATAATTTCAACGAGAACCCTCTTTGATACAGCTAAGAATATTGCACGGGTAGTCAAAAGTTTTGGGTGCAGTTGTGGATAAATAACAGCAAAGAGGAAAGAATCATGGGGAAAAGGAAGCAATGGTGAAAATTTATTCTGAAAGGAAAAAGTTCTCATTTATGATTAATTTTATGCTTTGATTCTTTTTCAGCCAACCCTTGCAAGTATGTGGATACATATGGAAACTGTCCGCGCTTGGCAAAGTCTTTTGGATGTGACTCCTTAGATAAGTTCTGCTCTGCTACCTGCCGATGCAAAACTGAAATAAAGTGACAGGTTTAGGCTCCTCTTTGTCTAGGTATCCATCTCTTTAATGACAATAACTTTCACAGAAACAGATTTTATCTCATATTTCTTATGTATGCAGAAGGACTAACTTGAGTTGCATTTCTCACATCAGAGAGAGTTGTAGGATCATGTACATATTTTATTTGCATAGTTCTCTGGAAGTATAGTAGAGTTAGTTGAAAATTGGCATTTGGGCACCAGCCACATATCATGTTTAACATCTCAGGTCTTCCTTCTCTGAAACTGTTTTCTAACGACATTCCTTAAAGCTCCGTATTTCCATGTTTCACACGCTCTCAGCATATCCACATAGTCCGATCTGCTGATCGGACCAAAAAATAAACAGAATTACCATAAATATATAGTTTTCAAAGGGTATTAGGAATGCAAAGCAACTTCCATTAGATTCTGAGTAAGCATTTGTGGTTCTCCTGGCATACTTTTCCTTCTAAAACTCTCTCTATTACCTTTAGTGGGAAAAGTGAATAGTTCATTTAAATGGGTGGTTCTGTAGTGTAGTGTAGGGCTGTACTCAGCATAAAAAAAGGTGATCAAATCTATTCTTTAAAAGAAAAGACCTGCCTGAGAAAAGGGTTTTATTCATACAAACAAGCAACGAAGGAGAAGGGGTCTCTTCATTTGGAAATTTTACTTTTAATTAAAACAAGGAAGTCTTTTTTTCCTTTTGTTTTTAATATTTGGTATTTCTGTATCAATCATTAAATTACTGGTTATTCACTGAGCAATTCATTTACATTTGCATTCTTTCTTACTGCCATGAAATACAGTTCATTTTATTTTCCACCAACTCTGTGGCTTTACCAGCATTTCGTCATGAAGGAAGGCTATTTCCTGTGTTCCATGACACAGATCCATGGGACTAAACATCATTTTAATCTCATTTTAGGATGGTTTCACCTTCCTGCGCTCCTGTAGGAAGGAACCTCTTGTCATAGCTTCCTAGTTTCCCAGTTTTCATGTCTACAGAAGTCTTAGACAGAGACTGATTTAAGCACACTTTTCTGCTCATTCATTCCAGTGGCATTTCTGCTAATCCTGAAGAGTGAGGAGGAAGTTAAAGGACTGATTTCACAGCACAGAGTTTCAACCTTTTTCTTTTTTTGCCCCCATTTTCTCATTGTTCTCCACCAATTCTTTTTCCCATTGTGGCATGTTATTCTGTCATTCGGGTTATACAGGGTACATTTGCAAACATCTATTAGCGAACTAGGCAATGCCAAGACATAGGTCTGTGCACTGGAAGATACATCTAAACTGTTATATTGCTAGTGCAAATCCTATGTCAGAATGATGATTATGCAATAGTTAATCCAGTTTTGTTATTCTTAGAGAAAGAAGTGGAGCAATTGTCTCCTTTGCTACAAAAATGAATATACATTTTGTAATGGGTCTAGAAATGCACAGTTTTCTCATGCATTTGTTAATGAATTTTTGCATTTTCTAATGTATTACCCTTCCCTCTTAACCAATACCACAAGAAGAGATGTCTTGAAAGCTGTAATGTAAAAATCAGCCCTCATACGTCTCACCCTAGAGGATCCAGGAAACTGAAGCCTAATTTAGACCAATTAGCCTAATAGCCTCTAGCTCTATTAGCCTAATTTAGATACACAGAAAGATAATAGAAAAAAAAATGCATACTAGCCATTTTGCAATGGAATAAAATGACAGAATTCATCAAAAGCCAATCTTGT
Source organism: Crypturellus undulatus (assembly GCA_013389825.1). Taxonomy (NCBI): domain Eukaryota; kingdom Metazoa; phylum Chordata; class Aves; order Tinamiformes; family Tinamidae; genus Crypturellus; species Crypturellus undulatus. Next base: position 13,519 of record VWPW01021793.1, read on the forward strand.
CCAACCAGTCCAACTTTCTTTTTTAATAACTATATCTAGCGGATGGAGGCCTAACTTTGGCATGTTTGACAAACCCCCAAAGACATCTGCAAACTCGGGAGATATGATTCAGATGAAAGTAATGTCTATGACCATTTTTATGTGGGGTCCAGCTAGTGCTTCGGAGGCAAGCGAAAGGTTTACTGACTGACTGTTAATGAGGATAATTTATTTGAGAATACCATATGCATGGAGCTTAGACAGATTTAGACATGAGACAAGTAACAAAAGGGCAGCAATTTGGGATCTTTGCCGAAAACAACTTCAGGCAAGAAGAACCCTTAACTGGAAGAAATGTTATATGATTACATATTTCCAGGTGCTATGCAGTTAAGTGAGATATTAATGGTGGCACTGGAATTGAAGTACTTAATCAGCAATATGTCCCAAATCAGAGTGCTGATCCTTTGAGAAAACAGTGCATTACTTCACTAATCTCTCAGTTTCTCAGCAGTCAAACATGGATAATAACATTCATCTGCTCTGTCAGCATTTAAAAGAAAGAAAGAAAAAAAAATGAGTGTTTGATAATGAAAGAGTATAGGTACCTGAGTAACAGATAAACTTGAAATGGATTGCTGTTATAACCACTCCAAATTCAGGAAAATTTAGCTATACTTTTCCCTCTCTTTTTCTTGTGGAAAGAAGAGGTTTCACAGAAAAGAAAACTCTTAACAATTTATTCCTTATTATTATTATTATTTCACTTCTTGAAGGAGGAGGCTGGTGCTATTTTTCCTGTAACACTTCCTCCACTCCCAGCAGTTCCTTTTCCCTTGGGGACTTCACAGCCAGGCACACCTCTTCCTCCTGTCTTTTCCTCTTGGGTAAGAGGTGCCTGGGATACTTCCTTCTTCCCCCATCAGCTTCTCCATTTAAGAGAGAAAGGAGGGTGGAGGGGAGTGGAGCAAACGAGACTGTTTTCTGTAGGGGAACATGACTAAAAGCCATGAGAACACAGCTAAAAGCTCAGGAGAGAACAGAAGATCATGGAAAGAGATGGATGGAGGGACCCTATAACATAAGAATGGCAGAAAGAGTGGGAAACTGAGGCAACTGAGTGGGGAACTGAAGGGTAAGTGTGAGTGGAACAGCGTAAGCCCTAATACTAAGCCCTAATACTAAGCCCTAATACTAAGCTTTGCCCACACGGGAAGCCTTGAGAAGGCTTTATTGATACCTCAGTGACTCAAAGACCTGGTTGAGCACACCTGTCTGACAACACTCACCATAAGACAGAAAAATGATGCGTTGAGCAGTTGTGGTTGCTGCAAGAATAGATTTTCACAGAAGATTTTAAATGCTGTGATGATAGTTGGATTAATAGTCACTGTAGCCTAACACTTAAAATGCCACATTTCAGCTGAAGAACAAAATGCCATATTTTAAATTAAAAAGCAAAAGAACAGCTGGTCATGTAAGTTAGAAGAAGAATATGCCTTATTTGTGTGAGTAACTATTGATGTCTGCCTACCTAATTCTGCAAGGACCTCTGCTCTTGTAAAGAATGCACTTATAACAAAACCAAGTTTCTGTAAACCAATGAATGCATTGGCAGATGATGAGACAGTACTGATTGTCTTTTTTTTCTTTTTTTTTTACTTAATTTATCTTTTTTCTTTGTATTTATTTCCAGATATATGCAATAAAAAACTTTGCAACAGTTTAAAAGACAGAGCTAAAGAATAGTCAAATATACAGCCTTAGTACGAGGAATTTACATATTTCTTTGTACTTACTGTGGATCCTATGCAGCTTTTCCGAGGAAATCTGGACACTTCTACAGCCAGACTAATAAATCTCAGAAATTAATTTAAAACGTCAAAAGAAAATTCTGATTCTAATGTTTCTAGCAAAGCTGCTGCTACTATTTCTTGAGATACCAAGATGTAGCTCTGCTTTTCAGTCTGCCTTACTCCTTAGGCAAATCACTGCCTAGCATGTATTACAAAAGCAAGAATATACTTTCTGCAAGAGACACATCATTAGTTTGTTATTCAGTCTGTAATATTCTAAAATATGGTGATGAAATCTAATATTCTACCTTCTCTTTTAATGAGTAAACATAATTTATTCTTTTTCGACACTAAACAAAAGTTATTAACTCTTGACTAATACAGAAACACAAGCTCTACAAAAGCTACCATTATCCTGTTATGCAAACACACATGAATCTATTGGTTAAAATATGGCAACTTCCATAACATCCAAATACAGCCTTGAAGACCTAAACGTTTAATGGGAGAACAGCTTCATTTTTTTAAATGAATGTCACAAGCAGCTGAAATTGCCTAGTAGATAAATTTTGCCATTTCTCAGCTAAAACTTGTGATTTTAACAGAAAATTCAATCATATCAAAAATGAAAGAGGCTGCAGTAAGCTACCAGATCACGACCACAGCACCATAATTAAGTTGCAGTCATACTTTTCATACTGCTAATTCTGATTGTTACATTAGACAAATGTACAGACTTTTATTGTATTTTTGCATGCATGTTTGCAGGAATGTGCACTTTGAGCTGAATCTTCTCTCACACACTTCTATAAGGACAAATTGACAGAGACGGTAGTAATGCATAAGACCAGAAAATGTATTTTCTATCCATTTTTTTACTACCAGTGCTGATTCATCCATCTAGCTTTCAACCTATCTTACATAGGATTCATATTTATCAAACTTTTCTTTTTTGAGATTGACTGAGTCATCTGCTACCTACTGTGGTATAGTTACTACCAATCTGAGTAGTTTTCACTTGAAATCTTACTCATCTGAGCTAAAAGGTGTATTTTCCACTTATCAGATTAACTTCATTAATTTTCTCTGTAATAATTAGCCACTGATAAGATTTTCAGATAAACGTTATATAACAGTACTGCATGTGGTTAGCTATAAATAAATAGCTATGTATCTAGCTACTTACGCACCATTTTCAGATGGATTTCCTGACTCTACCTCTGTGTCTGTCTGTTTTGATGCATCAGTCTGAAGGACAGTTCAGAGAAGCAAGGCAAACTTTACATAAAATTGAAGATGATTTATCACATTTGGTGACCATCAGAGAAAGACAGACATAGCATAATTTATACTCAGGACGTGCATGTTCAGCCACAGGTTTTGTGCACCCAGGAAAGGCTGAAAAACATGATATTTCACTCCCTGAAATCCAAACTATTGTATTCATAATCTTATTTTTGGTGCCCAGGCTTCCCACACAGCACCTTAGGAAAGAGGCAAGGGCTGCATCACACAATTTCCATATTTTCTTCCCTAAGTTTTGCTAGTCCTGCTGCTTTGAGCTATTTTGAGAGAAAAATATGAATTGATAGGGGTAAGCCATGCATGCCACAGTTCATCTGAATTTCTATTAATCAGCTTCAGTCTCTAGACTGACAGGAAATTATTACTTTTTACTTTTTCTCCTGTTTTCAGCCTCTATCATCTTAGTTATCTGAACTGGCTTGCAAAGATGTCGATGAGCAGGGAAGTCCGCTCAGCACGGTGATAGGTTTGGTTAGGTCCAACCATACAGATGTCAGGAAAAAGGGGAAGAAAAAAGCAAGTCAACAGAAAGTAGGTGTTACTTAGTCAATATTTTCTGGCTGAGAGAAGTCCCCATCCTGTGGTCTGAGAGAATAAAAATCTTGCCACTCGCAAGTGGACGTGCTTGTTGTCCTTACCAAGTAGATGTGCTGCGAACATGAGTAATTAAAAGGAAAGAGTATGCAAGTCAGTGGCTCTGGGTAAGGAGAGATCCAACAGGCTCACATCTCCTTCAAGAACTGTTTTTGGTGAAGATCGCTTGATTTGAAGAGAGGCAATCTTTGACCTTGATCCAGTGCACGGTGAGAACCTCTTCATGTCAGCCACAGCATCAACCAGTGTTATAGTTCATGATCATTAAGCACCTCTCTGAAGCTTTCTATGACTGCTTTGCAGGGTTAAAACTCATCAGGTAAACCAAAGAAATCCACATGCTTACTTAAAAATCATGGCTTTGAAAAAGTAATACACCAAAGGGTTTTTTCTCTTTCTGCCATCTGCTCTAGTCTGGTCTCTCTCAAGGTCTTTGCGGAGTTCATCAGTACTACACAGACTTGAAGAAAAACAGAAGCTGTGATTCTTTCTTAGCTATGCAAATGCATGGGCTGGAGATCAGTGAAAGACTTGGAAAATGACAGGAAAAGGCTAGCGCTTTAAGAAAGTTGCATCTTATTCACTTTCTCTTAGTTAAACCACTTTTCTCCCCCTTCAAAAACAGCTAGTATGAGAACATAAAGCAGACTGGCCTTTCA